>MJUU01050593.1:0-67554 GCA_002080025.1 Modiolus philippinarum | reverse complement strand
ACCCGATTCTGCTTCATACCTTGACCTTTTGTTGTACATTGACGAACATGGACGTCTGAAATCTAGATTATATGACAAACGTGATGATTTTGACTTTCCAATTGTGAACTTTCCCTTTCTCTGCAGCAATATACCTGCATCCCCAGCATATTGAGTATATTTTTCACAATTAATTCGTTTCTGTAGAGCGTGCAGTACATACAGTGACTTTGTGGAAAGAGCAAAAGCACTGTCACAAAAACTGCTGAGTCAGGGATATGTTCAGCCTTTGTTACTTTCGTCCCTTCAGAAATTCTATGGCCGTCACCACGACATCATAGACAGATATGAAATGTCAGTGTCACAAATGAAAACTGACATTTTCAGCTAGATTCGCGTCTTCCCTGATTTGACATTACCGGTTTCGACTTTACCCTGTATTGACCCACTGACAGTGTGACGGGTGCTGTGCACAGAGCAGGACATGCTTACCCTTCCGGACCACCTGATGTCGCTCTCGGTTTTTATGGGAGTTCACACTGTCAGTGCTTTAGTTTTTTGTGTTGTCTTGTTAAATTTTAGTTTTGTCTTCGTCAGTGATGTCTGTGGTACCGATTTGTCCTTGTCCATGTTTGAATACTAAGTGATTACAAAAGCTTTTCAAAATTTCACCTTGGTACTGTTTGAGTGTTAGAGAACTAACACATACCATGGTTCTCAATTGGTTTTGTCTCAGCGTTAGAAAATGACGATAACCAATTAGTTACCTAACAGATTTTTCAAATCATATGCTTCACTGACCGTATGACGGGTGCTGTGTGCAGAGCAGGACATGCTTACCCTTCCGGGGCACCTGATGTCACTCTTGTTTATTGAGAGTTCACACTGTTAGTGCTTTAGTTTTTTGTGTTGTATATGTAACGTTTGTGTGTTTTGTGGGCATGTGGTGTCTTTGGTCTTCCGTCTTTTGGTGTTCTTGCTTTTGCCTTGTCTCTGGACTTTGATTTGTGTAATCTTGTGCTTTGTTCCTTCGGTATTCTACTGCCGTTTTTTGTGTCTGTCGTTCCGTCTGTCAACAATTTCAAAAATCTTCTCCTCTGAAACAGACAGGCAAATTGTTACCAACCACCACGGTATGCAGTTTCAAAAATGTTTTCGATCAGTCCGCAGACCAAACAACATAGCTTTTGTTACTAAAAATAGGACATAATATTATATTGCTGTTTTTTTTTGCAATTTTGCAAATAACTCAAAAACCATTACTGACATAAAAAATGTTGAAATACTCAGCAAGGCAAGATCTACATGCCTGCAATTTTGTACAAAATCCGAAATTTCGCCTTGCAGTTATTGCATATTTCACGTAAAATTTTTCAAAAATGGTGATATTCTTATAACATACAAACGATGAAGAATTGTGGTCATATCATATTACAAAGAAAAGAAAGAAAACATGACTACCGTCGCAGAATGTTGTTTGAAATTGGACCCTATGGGGTAATAATTTTTTAAATCATATTTTCTGAAACTATTGATGCAAATTTATCTTAACTGTGTTTGAATCATAGATGAAATCATCGCTAATTTTTAGCCAAGTTTTACGATCTGCCCCTCTCCTCTGCTTGAAGAGAAGAGGAGCGGATCGATTAGATCTGAGAAAAACATTGCCACCAGCGAAAAAACATAATTTTAGTGTAACATCAGACCATACGGGAAAATCAAATTTTGACCATCTTGTTTCAAACTGCTGAACCAAAATGTATGGAAAGTCTTTTACAAAGACTGCTATTTTTTTCCGATCCAACAAAAAAAACATGGGCGTCAGCGTGGAACATAATTAAACAGAGGACGTTTTAGGACATCTTAGTTACTAACTACAGCCAATTCAGCCAAACTTTACAGCAAAAGTGTGTAAGGTCTTTTATTCAATAATTAATCATTTATCTTACAAAGGTCAGATGAAAATCATGGCCGCCAGGGGATGACATATTACGTCTTTGATACTATGGTAAGATCTAATGTGAATTTTGATTTTGTATAAACTTTTAACTGTAGCAGATGGATATGGTTTTGGGTAATATGAGACTATGAAACAGTGCTTTTAACATGCAATGTTAATTTGAAAATCTCTGATTATTTTAGATAATAACTGAAATTTAAAATCAATAGTTTCTATATATGCATGTATTTTTGGTTAATCAAAGGAACAACTGCATTCTTCTTTAATCAAGTTCCCACGAACACATCTTATGCTTCCCTTCCCTTCTATTCTCGGTTTTCGCCCACTTTACTCACGGTGTCCGTCCTGTTACTTTACTCCTGGGTTGGTGCCCCACCCTCAAAGGTACGAATTGACGACAATGGTGTAAATATCTTGAAGCTAGAGGGACGACCAACTGACTTTCAGGGGTGGGGTGGCGATTTTGTAAATAAATAATTTAATCCTTGTGACAGTGAAAATAAATAATTTGATCCTACTTGTTGTGAAAAATAAATAATTTAATTTTGATTTGAAGAATACATTTTTTGTTGCAAGCGTAAATAAGTAATTTGATGTGACATTGCTGACAATAAATAAATTGTTCGAGATTTTCGTGAAAATAAATAATTTTTCCAGGCAAAATCGCCCAAGACCACCCCCCCCCCCGAAAATAAAATTGTTTGCCCCTAGATGCTTTTTTTTTCTAAAAAAAAAGGCTACGCACGGATAAACGACACACAAATGTAGATTAGTGACCTTGTCTATCCCAACCCCACCAATTAAACTAAGCTCAATGTTATAACTGAAATATTCTTTATATTCTCTATATTGATAATCAGTAGCCTATAGCTCGTATGCCTGTGAAAAAACAGCCGATTCACAATGTTCTAACAGTGATTTCAATTAATTTGTATTTTTAATCAAAAATTGATAATTCTAACTTAAAAAAAAATGCGAAATAATCAAAGGTTGAAGTTCAGATTACAAATTTCGAAGTTTGGCTAAATGTCCAAAAATGTCAAATTTTGAAAATTTTGAAATTTTGATACTCTGGTCAAAAATTCAAAATTTTAGTCTGAACTTCAACATTATGCCCCTTTGGGAGTTATGGCCCTTTTTATCATAGAATTTTGTTAAATAAAGTTTGTGGACGCTAATTCACCCACATCTTTCATAGGATTTCAACCAAATTCAGTAATTATCCCCGCACTTTCGAAGAAAGTTCGCGGATAATGTTATACCCTCCGTCTGTCCGTCCGTCCGTCCGTCACACTTTCTTGTGACTCAAACTCCCCCTACATTTTTGAATTTAGGAATTTAATTTTGATGTAGAATTGTTGCATATAGTCTGCAGATGCGCAATAACCTTTCGGAGTTTTGATATTTCTCTTGGTGCAAA
The DNA here is from genome assembly GCA_002080025.1 of Modiolus philippinarum. Lineage (NCBI taxonomy): Eukaryota > Metazoa > Mollusca > Bivalvia > Mytilida > Modiolidae > Modiolus > Modiolus philippinarum. Next base: position 64,195 of record MJUU01050593.1, on the reverse strand, counting down.
CAAGAGGCCCCAAGATGTCAATTTTTACACATGTTGCATGTGACACAAACTCCTCCTACATTTATGGATTTAATTCTGTTGTAGAATTTTTGCATATAGTCTGTAGATGCGCAAAAAGCTTTCTGATTTTATATCTTTATCTTGGTAGCATGTGACACAAGCTCCTCCTACATTTTTGGATTTAGGGATAAAATCTTTATGCAGAATTGTTGCATATAGTCTGCAGATTTGCAATAAGCTTTCAGAATTATGATTCCGGTTCCAATTTTGGTAAATTTCCTGAAAATGTCAAAGACTCATATTTTTGGAAATTTGAGCATATAATAGTGTATATTAGCAATTTTTTTTTATAGAATAATGAGATTTTGAATAATTAGAATGCTGAAATGCGATTCCAAGTTTGGTAAATTTCCTGAAAGTCTCAAAGACCACTTATTTTTTGGAATTCTACCTAGCAACCATACCTTAATAGTTTGTTTAGTTTAGGACAAACGTTTTAATCAATTTGAATTCAAACATATTTGATTCCAAAATCTCGGTAAAGTCATCGCTTTCCTTGTTCCTTCGGTATTCTACTGCCATTGTTTCATCAATTGGATTTCAAAAATATTTGATTCCAGTTTTGGTATATTTCCTTAAAGTCTCAAAGACCACTTATTTTTTGGAATTCTGCCTAACAACCATATATCCTTAAATTCTTTTTGTAAAAATAACTACTATCAATAGTTTTATTTCAAAAATATTAGGGAAAATTTTGCCCAGTGGGTGTCAACAGGGAGTGCGGGGATATATGTCGTTCCGACAACATCTAGTTTTCAAATGCAATGGCAACATACAAAGAATGTTATTAAAAAGAGGAAGTTTTAGGAAATCCTAGCTACTAACGGAAACCAATTCAACCAAAATTTACAGAAAAAGTCTGTGGAAGGTCTTTTTTCAATAATTACTAATTCATTTTACACGGGTCAGATGAAAACCATGGCCACCAGCGGATCGCATGTTTCATATTTGATCCTTTAGGAAATACTTTATGTGAATTTTGTTGTTTTTTAAGACTGTATGTTTGGCTTCTATGCATTTTGTTAAGAGGTCGATACAGGCTCAGCCTCCTGAGTCTCTAGTTCTAATTAGATTGGCATATTGTGCAGTATAATTTACAAAAAAAACCCCAAAAACAAAACAAAAGAAAAACAACAAAAAACAAAACAAATTAACCACAAGAGCTATTGTACCAGAGCTAATGGATATGGGTATGGGTAATATGGAAATAGCACTCGTCACATGCAATGGTCTCTGATTATTTTTAAGACAAGAAAATCGCAATCTATTGTGACTATATATGCATATATTTTTGGTTAATCAAAGGAACAACTACGTTCTTCTTCCACCGCATCCATCGCATGTTTGCTTTAAAAGTATATAGTACATGAAGGTGGGTCCCAACGGGCATAAACGGGAAGCGGAATTGGCCTTTTTAAGCAAGTTGGAAACAGGAACTTGCCAAAAAAAGTGCACGTGAAAATGGGAATGGATGAACAGCGTGAAACGGGAACCGCTGAAAATTTAGCCCGTGAAACAGGGAAAAACTCCTCTTTAAAAGTGCTTGTAGAATGTTTACCCGCTTGTGAAAAGGGAACAACGGCAGTAGAATACCGAAGGAACAAAGGAGGGAAAGTGGAGAAAAATTGACGGGATTTCGTTTAAGGGATCCCATCAATACCCCGATGAGGATATTTACACCGCTGACACATTTTTTTTTCTTTCCCTTGCGGGAGGCAGGATCCCGGGATCCCGAGAGTAAAGGTTATTCTACAGGAATATAATTAAATCCAAATAAGACGACAAAAACGGTGTGTCTTTTTCTTTAGGATTTGTTCTGAAGATATTTAAGAAAACTTTCCAAAATCAACACCACCCTTTATAAAGAAAGTCGACAAAAAGTATAGATTCAAGTTGCACTTATTTTAAAGTTAAATGCAATAGTTTTGATATGCAGCACTCTTTGAAAAATGGATTTGAAAACAACAGGTCACTATATCCGGAAAAGTAACGAACAAATTAGCTACTTCTAATTTTACTTAACTTCAGTGTTCATGACAAACACTCCATCAGCATTAATTGCAGTTGGAATTAAGACATGTATTATGGTCTTGTGTACATTCCCCCATATCATTTCGTAAAATATATATAACTTTTATCTCTCCTCATTACTTTTTATGTTTACCTAAATACTGTCTTTGAAGTTCCTTTAGAAACTTAAAACCAGACCAGTCTTATAGGGTAGTGGGGTAATTTAACAGGCATGAAAGTCCTGTTCGTCAAACAATTTCACGCGCATTGCAACATCAAAATATGTTATTCAGGAGTTGATAATTTTACTTGATGATATCCTCTCGAAAGAGTTTGATATGTTTGGAAATAAAAAAAATCATCAAATTTAGCATAGAGTAGATAGAAAAAATTTTAATCAGTGGTTTAAACTCAGTCTTTAAAAATGACAAAAATAATTCAGTGTTTTGAAAATTATACACCATAATATCCGCTCGAAGGAGTTTTATAATTTGGGAATCAAAAACTTAATAATTTTAGCATTAAAAGGGTATGAAAAGAAAAACTCTTAGTCTGCGGTTTAAACTAACTCTTTAAAAATGTCAGAAAAAGTTTAGTATTTTGAAAATTTAACATCATTATATCCTTGCGAAGGAGTTTGATATGTTGCGAAATAAAAAACTCATCAAATTTAACATAGAATAGATATGAAAAGTAAGATTTTTAAAGAGCAGGTTAAAGTAAGTGAGAACCGAACCGTCAATCAAAAGAACGAACAATCCATGGTCAATGGCAACATCGGACACACTAAGAAACAACGACACCACTTAAGTACGGGACAAAAAAAAAATAAAGACACACATACAGATGAACAACACGGACCCAATAAAAACCATGGGTGAGATCAGGTGTACCGGTAGAGTAAGCATCTCCTGCTTCTTATAAGACACTCGCCGTGTTGAACATGTCAAATCCGGTAGTAAAGTCAAATCCGACAGAGGAAAAACAAACTTTAAATGCAGATGGAAAGATCTGTTGTCATCTGGGAAATAGATATCCCATAGCGATCCACAAGATCGTGATGTCGATTCTATTTGTAAGCAACTGAGCTCTGTCAAGGAAGTCACTGTAACGACAACAAGCCCTTGAGTAGCGAATGAGTTGTGAGATGTAAATTTCATCTGTTGGTGATTTTGGAATGTTGCTACAAGGAAAAGGGAAGTTGACTATTGGAAAAGTGAAATCATCGCGTTTTTCATACAGGCTAGTTTGTAATGTACCTCTGTTGTCAATTTCAAGATGAAGGTCAATGAACGAAGCCGATGTGGAAGTATCTGTAGTATCCTTAATTTCAAGCTCTTTTGGATAAATAAGATGAAGGAAATCACCAAAGCGAGGATTGTTTAGTGATAAAATATCATCTATATAACGGAAGCTGAAATTTAAGGACTTGGCCAGTTTTTGTCTTTATTTTGAAGAAGCCTTTCAATGAATTCAGCCTCATAAGAGTGGAGAAAACAGATCGGTTAAACTCAGTCTTTAAAAATGACAAAAACAATTCAATGTTATGAAAATTTTACAACATAATATCCTTTTGAAGGAGTTTTATAATTCGTGAAGCAAAAACTTGATGAATTTTAGAATAAAAAAATATGAAAAGTAAAATTCTTAGTCTGCGGTTAATACTAACTCTTTAAAAATGTCAAAGAAAGTTAAGTGTTTTGAAAATTTTACTTCATTATATCCTTGCGAAGGAGTTTGATATGTTGCGAAAAACAAAAAATCATCAAATTTAGCATAGAATAGGTATGAAAAGTAAGATTTTGATTGATTGAATATTGTTTAACGTCTACTCATCAATATTTCAGGTATATCACGACGAGAACAAGTTTGTTAATAAATAAATCTTTGGGGTATGGAAAGGGCCATGGGACGGGAAATTCTGACTGCCACTGGAAAAGTAGGGTGAAATCGTCAAGGGCGGGGAATTTAGCCTTGTAGCCGATCACCTACGGACCACCCCAAAAAGAGCTTGATACAAGGGTTCTTTAACGTGCAGGAGATTACCGAAGGAAAAAATGAGTGAAATTTACAAAAATCGAAGTCCAAAGGCATGGCCAAAACGAGAACACAGAAAACAATTACGCCAGACACAAAACAACAACGCTAGACAGACACAAAGCACAGAAACAGAAATCACAACATTCAAAACAAAGCACTCACAGTGTGAACTACAGTGAAACTGAGAGTGACATGAGGTGTTCCGGATTGTTGAAAACCTGTTGTTTTCAGATGCATTTTTCAAAGAGTGTTACATATCAAAACTATTTCATTTAACTTTGACTTAAATGAATCTTATCGACTTTCTTTATAAAGGGTGGTGATGATTTTGGAAAGTTTTCTTAAATATCTTCAGAACAAATCTGAAAGAAAAAGACACACCGTTTTTGTCGTCTTATTTGGATTTAATTATATTCCTGGAGAATAACCCTTACTCTCGGGATCTTGCGATCCTGCCTCCCGAACGGAAAAATGCGTCAACGGTGTAAATATCCTCATTGGGGTATCAATGGGTTCCCTTAAACGAAATCCCGTCAATTTTTCTCCACTTTCCGTTTTCACAAGCGGGGAAAAATTCTTCAAGGACTTTTAAAGAGGCCGCTTCTCCCTGTTTCAAGGGCTAAATTTTCAGCGGTTCCCGTTTCACGCTGTTCATCCATTCCCATTTTCACGTGCACTTTTTTTGGCAAGTTCCCGTTTCCAATTTGCTTAAAAAGGCCAATTCCGCTTCCCGTTTATGCCCATTGTGACTCACCTTCATGTACTATATACTATTTAAAGCAAGAAACATTATCGTTGAATAAAATACAGAGCAACACAAAGATAACTGACACATATAGATGTATATATCTTCGTCGATACTTTTGAAGCTATATGTATTACAAGTGAACACACACAGATAAATTAGGCTCCCTCTTCCCTATCCTGTCCACCATAGCCCTCCCGTCTAACTTAAAAACTGAAACATTTTTCATAGGTATGGTGAAAGGGAGTCTGAAGCAGATTATTGATATAGCTCGTATGCCGGAAATAACAATATTCTATTTGTGATTTTTACAAGTTTTGTATTTTTAGTCAGAACTTGAAAACTCAAAATCTTTAAAAAGCACACACACACACACAAAAAAAAAATTAAATAAAAAAATAAAAGTTCAGTATACAGTTTGATCAAATGTCCAAAAATGTAAAAGTTTTAAAATTTCAAATCTTTAATAATTGCCAAAAAGGTTTTGTGTTGGTTTGTGTTTCCCTGATTCAGTCGAATGTTACATGGATTTTCCATACTGGTCTCTCCCTTTGATCGATTCGACGGTTTTTTGTTGTCATCTTTATTGGTTAAATATTCAAAATTTTCATATGGAAATTTAATATTTAAGATTTTTGGGCAAACTTTTGAAATATTAAAAAAATAAAAAAAGTTTTAGAATTTTGAATTGTCAAGTGTTACACGGAACTTTACACGGGACGCCATGTCTGCATTATATCTGTCACGTTTCCAAAAATGAATTAAAAAAGTAGGATAAGTTGTAAAAATATTTCCCGTATGTGGAAATATTACAATATTATTCACTGTTTCTCTGAATTAACAGGAAAATTTATTGGGAAAAACTGAGCTTATCATTTGCCCAATCATCATATTTCCTTTTGTGTTGATACTGGTAGGATCCTTAATTCTGACTAGACTACATGTTAATATGTCTCCACAGCAATATTTTACAATCTATCTATTAAGTTTGTAAAGTTTGAATTACAGAAGGTCTAGGTAAGTACAATAATCGTTAATCATTTAATTAATACTGTGCTACATTTTTGATTTTTTTAATTGTTTTACAATTTGTACCAGGATGACACTAAGTCTACAATAAAAAAGTTGTTTCATTTTGGGTTTTATGTATGAGGATTTACTTATATACTTGTAGAATGACCCTAACGGTGGGTTTTCACGTTCGGATCGTGTAAACCCACCTTTACTCTCGGGAACCTGCCTTCCCCAAAAAGGACAAATTTGCGTCAACAGTGAAGATATCTTGCTAGATACTTTTGAGCTATAGATACATTACATTCGGATATATATATACATATATATATATATATATATATACAAGTCTTTACAGAGATACACACAAATGCAAATCACCCCGCTGTACCCTGTTCAGGTTGAAAAACCCGAAGTAAACAAAATTAAAGTTCAGATTAAAAATTTCGAAGGTAGATCAATTGTCTGAGAAATATAAAAGTTTTTATTACTATCAAATTTTTTTTATAATTTAACTTATTTTAAAAAAATTTAAACTTTTTCTTCATTTTGAAAATATTGAAATTTCCAAATGAAAAAAAAGGTAAAAATTTTGAATATTTAAACAATCATTAGAGTTTTAAAATTGCTAAACTTCTATGTTTTTGGACATTGAATCAAACTTCGAAGTAATGGCATCTTTTATATTTGCTTATTTCGATTTTTAAAATTAAACTAAAACTTCTAGGCTCGATGACAAACGCGATGACTTCACCTTTCCAATTGTCAACTTCCCTTTTCTTTGTAGCAATATTCCAAAAGCACCGGCATATGGAGTGCACATCTCCCAACTCATTCGCTACTCAAGGGCCTGTGGTCGATACAATGACTACCTTGATAGAGCTCGGTTGCTTACAAATAGGCTACTTAAGCCAGGGTATGTTGCACATAACTTGAGGTCATCACTACATAAGTTTCATGGTCGACATCACGATCTTGTGGACCGATATGGAATATCTGTTTCCCAGATGACAACAGATCTTTCTCTTTGCCACTAAAGTTTGTTTTTCTCTACCGGATTTCATTTACTACCGGAGTTGACATGTTCAACACGGCGGGTGTCTTATAAGAAGCAGGAGATGCTTACTCTATCGGTGCACCTGATTTCACCCATGGTTTTTTTATTGGTCCGTGTTGTTCACTTTTGTATATATGTGCGTCTTCATTTTCTTTTCTGTGCCCTGCTCATGTTATGTCTTCGTTTCTTTGTTTTTCTGACGTTGCCTTTGTCCTTGGATTGTTCCTTTTAGACTGACGGTTCGGTTCTCACTTACTTCAAAAGTTTCGAGTTTTCGAGTTTTGACTAAAAATACAAAACTTACAAAAACTACTTATAGAATATTGTTATTTCCGGCATATGAGCTATAGGCCAATGTTACCAATAATCTGCAGACTCCATTTTCACTTCACCACTCCTAATAAAGAAAGACGACAAAAAGCATCCATTCATTGAAGTCGCATGCCAAGTTGCACTTATTTTAAGGTTTTATGAAATAGTTTGGATATGCAGCTTCATAGATATGATACTTTTTGAAACAACTTAACAGGTTACTACTATCCAGAGAATCATCGAACAAAGTAGCTACTTCTAATTTGACTTAACTCCAGTGTTCATGACAAACACTCCTTCTACATTAATTGCAGTTGGAATTTACACATGTGGTATGGTCTCGTATACATATTCTCCATATCATTTTGTATAATATTTATAACCTTTATCTCTCCCCTCATTATTTTTACCTCAAGTCTGTCTCAAAAGATCTTGTGACAACTAAAAAACCAGACCAGTCTTAGTACTAGGATACCAGGGTATAGTTAAGAATTAATTTAACACGCATGGTAGTCCTGTTTGTCAAACAATTTCCCGCGCATTGCAATCCAAAATATCTTATTTAGGAGTTATGCATGCGTATGTTTATGTCGATTCTATCTTCCTCTTTGAACCAAGCAGTACATGAATACTTTGATTGCTTACATGTACTGCCATCGTATGCTACATAATACGTAGATCGATATACTAAGCGGTGACTAAGAAACAATTTCATAATAAGATTGATAATTCCAACAACGACCATATTCCTCATATATCATATCGAATTCAAATATCACTGATTGAGTGGAATTTGTTTCAAGATGCCTTCACGCATAGCAATGTTTCTTAGCGGAACCAGAGGCTTGGTTCCGGAGATTTGTACTCCCTTTTCTTGATAAGGACATTATTTTAGCTCACTTAGTCAAAGAGGCCATTTGAGCTTTTGTCGTCATTATGCGTCTGTCGTCCGTCTGTCAACAATTTGAAAAAAAATTCTCCTCTGAAACTCACAGGCCAATTGTTACCAACCACAACGGTATGCCGTTTCAAAAATATATTCGATCAGTCCGAAGCCAAAACAACATAGGTTTTGTTACTAAAAGCAGAACATAGTGGTAAACTACTGTTTGTTTTGTAAATAACTCAAAAAGCATTACAGATATAAAAAAAAGACATGTGAAAATAATCAAGATGGCAAGATCTACATGCCTGCAATTTTGTACAAAATCCGAAAACCCGCCTTGCAGTTATTGCATATTTCTAGTAAAATTATTCAAATATGGTGATATTCTTATAAAGTAAAAACGATAGAGATTGATGGTCATATCGGATATGTTACACATGTCGAGAACTTCATATGCTGCAACCATACAGGAGTTATTGCTTTTCTTGTTGATTTTTCACGATTGCTATGCCTTTTTGAGTTATATTTAAAGAGTTCTATGAGATGGAGGTTCAGTTTGAATAGCAAATTTAGTAAACTGTATTAGAATGATGTATGTGAAAATCATATTTTGATTATCTCCTCTGAAGCCACTGCATTTAAAGGAAATCAAACTTTACAGGAATGATGTACGGGAGGTTCTTCACAAAAACTATTCATTTAATTCCGACTCATTGATCTTACACAGGTCAGATGAAAACCATGGCGGCCAGGGGATGACATGTTCCGTCTTTGATACTATGGTCAGATCTAATGTGAATGTTGATTTTGTTTAAACTTGCTTAAACTTTATAGTTTGTCTTCGAGGGATTTTGTTAGAACAATATAGACCAAGCCCCCTGAGACTCTATTTTTTTTTATAAGATTGACTATGGTGCAGTACAATTTACAAAAAAAATCCCATCAAAAACATACAAATTAACCATAACAGCTATGGTACGGTAGCTGGTGGTTATGGTTATGGGTAATATGAAACAGTACTCTTATCATGTAATGTTAATTTTTAAAATCTCCGATTATTTTAGAAAAAAACAGAAAATTTACAATCTATAGTTTATATATATGCATATATGTTTGGTTAATCAAAGTAACAAATACGTTCTTCCCACGTATACATCGCATGCTTCCCTTCCCTTCTATTCTCTGTTCTCGCCCACTCTATTCACTGTGTCCGTCCCGTTACTTTATTCCTGGGTTACTACCCTACCTCAAAGGTACGAATTAACGTCAATGGTGTAAATATCTTGAAGCTATATAAACGACCATTTGATTTTCAGGGAGGCGGTGGCTTTTGCAATTTTGTAAATATATAATTTAATCCTTGTGACAGTGAAAATAAATAATTTGATCCTACTTGTTGTGAAAAAACATAAATAATTTGATTTTGTTTTGAAGAAGTTAGCGTTAATAAATAATTTGATGTGACATTGGTGACAATAAATAAATTGTTCAAGATTTTCGTTAAAATAAATAATTATTCCAGGCAAAATCGCCCAAGCCCACCTTCCATCCGAAATGAAATGGTTGTCACCTAGATGCCTTATATTGAAAAGAAAAAGACAAATCTACGCAAAGATAACCGACACACAAATCTAGATTAGTGCTCTTGCCTATCCCATCCCCTCCAATCTTACTTAACTCAATTTTATGACTGAAATATTCTTTATATTCTCTATATTAATAGCTCGTACACCTGTAAAAAAAGCAGCTGATTCACAATATTTTATAATTCTAATATTCAAATGTTGAAGTTCAGATTACAAGTTTGAAGTTTAATCAAATGTCCAAAAAATGTCTAAGTTTGAAAATTTTGAAAATTTAATACTTTGGTTAAAAAATCAAAAATTTATTGTGAACTTCAACATTTCATTATTTCGCTTTTTTAAAAGTTACAATTATCGACCACAAATTAATAAAAATCACTGATTCTATGATTCTAATATTCAAATGTTGAAGTTCAGATTACAAATTTTGAAGTTTGATCAAATGTCAAAGTTTGTAAATTTTGAAAATTTAATACTAGTACTTTGTTTAAAAAATCAAAATTTTTATCTGAAATTCAACATTTGATTATTTCCCTTTTTTAAAAGTTACAATTATTGACCACAAATTAATGAAAATCACTGATAGAATATTGTGAATCGGTTGGTAGTTTACGGGCATGCGAGCTATAGGCTACTGATTATCAATATATAGAATAAAAAGAATATTTCAGTTATAACATTGAGTTAAGTTAGATGGGAGTCGTAGGATAAACAGGGCACTTATCTACATTTGTGTGTTTGTTATCCGTGTGTAAATTTGCATTATTATAAAATATATTGCATCTAACTAAAATATATCTACACCAATTACGGCAATTAGTACCTTTGAGGGGTGACAAGAACCCGGAGTAAAGTAAAGGTAAAGTGGGCGAGAACCGAGCATGGATAGGGAAACATGCAATGGATGCGGTGGAAGAAAAATTTAGTTGTTCCTTTGAATAACCAAAAATATATGCATATATAGTCACGATAGATTGCGATTTTTTGTCTTAAAAATAATCAGAGACCATTGCATGTGCCGAGTGCTATTCCATATTACCCATACCCATATCCATGAGCTCTGGTACAATAGCTCTTGTGGTTAATTTGTTTTGTTTTCTTTTGTTTTTTTGGGGTTTTTTTTGTAAATTATACTGCACAATATGCCAATCTAAACAATCTAGAGACTCAGGAGGCTGAGCCTGTATCGCCTGCCTAACAAAATGCATAGAAGCCAAACATACAGTCGAAATACAAAATTCACATAAAGTCTTCCCTAAAGGATAAAAAATAGAACATGTCATCCGCTGGTGGCCATGGTTTTCATCTTACCCGTTTAAGATAAAAGAGTAATTATTGAAAGAAGACCTTCCACACGCTTTTTCTGTTAATTTTGGTTGAATTGGCCTCCGTTAGTAGCTAGGATTTCCTGAAACTTCCTCTTTCAAATAACATTCTTTACATGTTGCCATTGCATTTGAATATTACTGAATTTGGTTGAAATCCTTCGAAAAATGTTAGGGAATTAGAGTCCACACATTTGATTTATCAAAAGTCTATGACAAAAAGGGGCATAATTCCCACAAAAATTGGTCTATCAATCCGGCCAGACAATGTGCTCACATAGGCATGATGGTCAGCAATCCTATAAAGTTTGGTTGAATTGCAATCTGATGGAAAATGTGGGAGAATTGACGTCCGTCTACAATGATGATCGGACAGACTGACGGACAACAGACGGAAAAGACAAAAACAATATGGTCCCCCTTGAGAGGGGGATTGAGAGGGGGAGACATAATGAGCAATTTTTATAAAAGATCTTCGATACATCGTGCCTGTAAAATTTGGTTGAATTTGGTTCAGTTTGTTCATCAAGAGGATTCAAATTTGATTTTAGAATATGGTCTGATGTAAAACTAGTACAATGTTTTTTTCGCTGGCCGCCGAGTTTTTCCAGAACCAACAGAAATGAACAATGATTGTAAACGATCTTCCATTAATCTATCTTCGCTAGCCAATGATTACCATCCACTCCTCTTCTCTTCTAAAAAATTGCTAAGATGCGTTATAGCATTCAAATACAGTTAAGCTAATTTGCATAAATAATTTCAGAGAAAATGATGAAAAAAGATGATTTCCCAATAGGGTCCAATTTTATTAAACTACATTCTTCGATGGTACTAATGTATATATATATATATATATTTATACTGAGTCGGATTGAAATGAGCAGTTTTTGTGAAGGACCCCCAAAAAATCATTCATGTAAAGTTCAGTTTGATTTTTCTTTGGATTCAGAGGAGCTGATAAAAACATGCTTTTTCTAGACATGATACAATACAGTTCGCTAAAATTTATTATTCAATCTTAACCTCAATCTCAAATAGGTTTTGAAATATAATTCAAAAAAGCAATTGTGAGAAATCAACAAAAAGAGCAATACTCCTACATGGTTCATCAGATTTTCTTCAAAATTGCAGCATAAGTAGATCTCAACATGCGTAACGTATCTGTAATATGATATGACCGCTATTCTTTATCGTTTGTATTGTATAAGAATACTATTACAAAATTTTGAAAATTTTACGGAATCGGGTAATAATTCCAAGACGGGATATGGATTTTCTACAAAATTGCAGGCTTGTAGATCTTGCCACGCTGATTATTTCTACTCCGTCTCAGTTTTAATATCTGTATTTGATTTTTAGTTATTTGCAAAAATAGCAATTTCCAACTATGTTCTATTTTTAATAGAAAACTAGTATCTAGTTGACAGGCCTGCTGACGAATCGAACACAATTTTGAAACTGCATACCCTGGTGGTTATTCAGGCCAAATTTGGTTACAATTGGCTTTTCAGTTTCAGAGGAGACTTTGAAAATTGTTGACGGACAGACGATGGAGTCGAAGTGATAGCAAAAGCTCACATGGTCTTTCAGGCCAGGTGAGTTAAAAAAAATCATTGTTCAGAAAAAGGAGTACCAATATCCGGAACCAAGACTCTAGATCTTCTGAGAAACTTTGCTATGCGTGAAGGCATCTTCAAAACCAATTCCGCCCAAGCAGTAATACGGGAGGTCTTGAACTCGATATGATATATGAGTGATATGCTCATTGTGGGAGGTATCAATCTTAGCCACCGAATTGTACATCGATCTGCGTTTTAGAACAGAACAGAATTTTTATTTGGTTAAATCCAATATACATAGGTTTGATACCAATACATACGTAGCATACGGTGGCAGAACATGTAAGAAATCAAAGTATTCGCAATCTGCTTCGTCTAAAGAGGAAGACAGAAGCGACATAAACATAAGCATGCAATAACTCCTTAATAAGATATTTTGGTGTTGCCATGCGCGTGTTATTGTTTGACGAACAGGACTTTCATGCGTGTCAAATTACCCCGGTATCCTAAAGTATTAAGACCGGTCTGGTTTTAAATTTCTACAAGAACTTCTGAGACAGGCTTGCGGTCTCACATGAAAAGTAATGAGAAGAGATAAAAATTATATATATTTTACGAAATGATATGGGGAGGGGTACACGAGACCATAATACATGTGTTAATTCCAACTGCAATTAATGCTGATGGGTTGTTTGTAATGAACACTGCAGTTAAGTCGAATGAGAAATAGCTTATTTCGGATATAGATAACTATTGTTTTCAGATCCTTTTTTTCAAAGAGTGCTGCATATGAAAACTATTTCATTTAACTTTGAAATAAGTGCAACTTGATTAAATCTTATCGACTTTCTTTATAAAGGGTGATGATGATTTTGGAAAGTTTTCTTAAATATCTTCAGAACAAATCTTAAAGAAAAAGACACAACGTTCTTGTAGTCTTATTTGGATTTAATTATATTCCTGTAGAATAACCCTTACTCTCGAGATCCAGCGATCCTGCCTCCCGAAAGGGAAAAAATACGTCAACGGTGTAAATATCCTCATCGGGGTATTAATGGGATCCCTTAAGCGAAATCCCGTCAATTTTTCTCCACTTTCCCTTTTCACAAGCGTGGAAAAATTCTACAAGGGCCTTTAAAAAGGCCGCTTTTCCTGTTTCATGGGCTAAATTTTCAGCAGTTCCAGTTTCACGCTGTACATCCATTCCAATTTTCACGTGCACTTTTTTTTGCCAAGATCCCGTTTCCAGCTCGCTTAAAAAGGCCAATTCTGCTTCCCGTTTATGCCGTTTGGGACTCACCTTCATGTACTGTATACTTTTTAAAGCAATTAACATTATCGTTGAATAAAATACAGAACAACACAAAGATAACTGACACATAGATGTATATATCTTCGTCGATACTTTTGAAGCTAGATGTATTACAAGTGAACACACAAAGATAAATTAGGCTCCCTCTTCACTGTCCTGTCCACCATAACCCTCCCGTCTATTGATATAGCTCGTATGCCGGAAATAACAATATTCTATTTGTGATTTTTACAACTTTTGTATTTTTAGTCACAACTTGAAAACTCGAAACCTTTAGAAAAAAAAGTTCAGATTATAGTTTCATCAAATGTCCAAAAATGAAAAAGTTTTAAAATTTAAAATCTTTAATAATTTGGTTAAATATTCCAAATTTTCATATGGAAATTTTAGTATTTTAGATTTTTGGTCAAACTTTAAATATTAAAAAAAAAAGTTTTAGAATTTTGAATTGTCAAGTGTTACACGGAACTTTACACGGGCCGCCATGTCTGCATTATATCTGTCACTTTTCCAAAAAAATAAATTAAAAAAGTAAGATAAATTGTAAAAATATTTCCCTTATGTGGAAATATTACAATGTTATTCACTGTTTCTCTGAATTAACAGGACAATTTTTGGTAAAAACTGAGCTTATCATTTGCCCAATCATCATATTTCCTTTTGTGTTGATACTGGTAGGATCCTTTATTCTGACTAGACTACATGTTAATATGCTTCCACAGCAATATTTTAAATCTATCTATTAAGTTTGTAAAGTTAGAATGACAGAAGGTCTAGGTAAGTACAATAATCGTTAATCATTTAATTAATACTGTGCTACATTTTTGATTTGGCGGTCTTTGTTTAAAGATTATTTTAAATAAAATAGACAAATATGTCATGAAAATGGTGTAAAGTATTCAAATTAAGAAGCACAAAAGATACATGTACTACATCGTTTACCCTAATATAAGAGTATCCAGTATTCAATTGCTTTCATCTTAAAGAGATCAAGTTGTGCTTTACAAACAGAATATTATGTTGTTGGTTGAACTTAAAAAAATGGTGTGGTTACACATCAAAGGGAATACTTCCAAAGATGTTTTCCTATAACGCCCAATATTAAACTAAATGCATCACTCAAATAAGGTGCTACCTGAAAAATAGAAATAATTTATAGGGTACTACCCAAGAACTTTTGCAACTCTGTTTGGCCAATTAGTCAGGTACTTCAGAGAAGATCTTTAAAAGAGTTCTCATTGGGTTCTACTTCAGACTATACCCCCGCTTGTGGTCATCTTGAAGAAAGATCAAACCCTGAAAAAGCAGCTTTTTAACTGGGGACAACCTATAACACTTAGGGATGATTCAATAAATGTGTCCCCGCTTGATCTTATTGACGTCGTCAAATGACGTGATATTTTGACTGATTTGTTGGTAACGGACAGTGTCATTGTAAAAAGATGACAAAATGCAACATTGTGTATGAATCTAAACAGTGTTTAGTCCTTTCACATGTTATAACAATGTAATTGCTTTAATACAGAAGCACGTCACAAACAGTGCTGGGGAAAGATTTATTTAATCGGTTCTAAATAAGAAAATACCGAGGTTACTGTAAATTTAATTTCTGTATATCTCCATTTCGAAAACTTATGCCGCTAAGTGCAGATCAAATCGGAATATTTTTATAACCATAAACCAAAACTTTGTAGAATCTGATAAAGCACAAAGCCAAGTTTTTCCTATATGTTTTTACAGTCAAATGGCATTTACATAGATGGAAGCTGATTTAATGCCATGTATTGCCTCGATAAATCCCTCAATATATATATAAAAAAGCACTTAGTCTGCAACGACTTCACGATCAATGCTTGCTCAGTTATATTTATAGATTTACTATTTTTGGATGATGTCTTTCCATTTTATTTGATTTCAATTCTGCTGATTAGAGGTTACTCCTTGAAACACGTGTAGAGCATGACGAAATTTACTGTTTATTATACAACTTCAATGTATTTATTCATTTTTGAACTAATGATCCGATGCCACTGCTGGTGGACCAGAGGTCCCAAAGGGTATTTACAAGACCAATAGTCTGACTTGTCTCACATGAAAAAATTACCTTGTGTTTTATAGAAAACTGTTTTTATCAAAATTCGAAAACCTTAAAAATACTGAGGCTTCATTCCGCGTATTGCACTCGATGGATGTCCTTGGTATTGAATTTGGCCTCATATTTCGATATTTTCGGTAATGATCGAGTACTTCTGTCTTGACTACTTTTGGATTATGACTTTCCATATTTGATTCTAATGCTGCTGATGAGAGGTATTTACTCCTTGAAACACGTATACAACATAACGAAATTTACCGTTTATTAAGCTTCGGTATTTATGTATTACTAAACAATCCTATCTTCAGATTCCTAGTACAGTGACGCGACATGGTGAGTCTGTCTACACACAATGCATTTAATACAGAAATTCTTAGTCATATATATTTAAAAGGAAGACATGTAGATAAGAAAAATATTTCGAAACTTCGCACTGTAATACTTGGATCTGAAGTTCTTTTTCTTAGTCAATATTCTTTACACCAGAATCTCTTTTCCATCAAAATGGTTTGAACCTATGATTTGCCCACTTAAGAAACAACGACAATTGAATTCCGAAGGAACAAGGATGTGAATAGAACAAAAATCCAAAAGTCCAGAGACATTTTTGAAAAAAAAAACAAAACACTGAAGAAAAAGAATTAAAACAAATACATGACAAAACCACAAACCAGGGAAATAAAAACAGAACATTTAGGACTAAGGCACTTAAAGAGTGTGAAGTCCCATAAAAGCCGAGAGTGACATCAGGTGCTCTGATAGGATAGGTATGTCCTGCGCCGTTACACTACAAATGATAAATCCATGGTAAAGTCGAAACTGGTAATGAAAAATTTGCAATTTAGCTGGAAATGGCCATTTTCATACATCGACATATCTTATGTTTCAATGATGTCGTGGTGACGGCTACAGAATGTTTTTAGGGATGAAAGTTACAAAGGCTTGACAAACCCTGCAGCTTCTGGGTCAGTGTTGTTTTTGCTATGTATCAAAACAAAAAAATCACTGTATGTATTAAAAAAAATCGCTGTATAAACGTTATGCTCAAAAGTAACGAACCAGCTGTGATTGTACACTCCGTACGCTTGGGAGTTACGGATATCGAGTGTAGATCTCCTTTTTCTAAATTAACGTCAATATAGCTGCCACCAACGATGTATTATTACACTGGAAATAAACTAAGTATAGAGTTTTTATCCAGAGCTTAGTAAACTACTGAATTAATAAGCAAAATGTTTCAGAAAAGATCCTTACTGATGTTTAAATTAAATCATAATCAACATGTACAATTATCCATATGAACATATTGTTTATCAAGTAGATACGATTAAGACAGGTTTGTACATTATTTTTTTTTATCGTTTCCGAGAATCGCGGTAAAAAATTCGAATGACGGCCTTTTTGAAAATGGCAGACGAATTTTTTTTTACCACAAATAAATGAAAATATCAATGAGAGGCGTATTCATGCAGCATAATGTTTTCCTTAATTTTTTCAACATTTCCGAGATATCGCGATTACGAAATTTCGATTGGTCGCCATTTTGAAAATGGTGGACGAAAATTGTTTTGAACAACCATAAATGAAGATCTTAATGAAAGGAGTATTTTGGAACACATCTTTTTCACACTTTTTTCAATCGTTTCAGAGATATCGCGATAACAAAACTTCGATGACCGCCATTTTGAAAATGGCCAACGAATTTTCTTTTACATTGAAGCTACCTGGGAACCTATTTCATCAGTGAAAACTTTGAGAAATCGACTTATTTCGGAGTCAAAAATGCGTAACCAGGGTTGCGACCTAAAATGTTTTTAGTGACAAATCATCCTGAGGATAATTGCAACATTTTCCTCACCTCAGATTTCTGATATCGGTAACGGTTTTTTAGAAAACATGTTAACAAGGTTTTCGGTCTTCGGGCAGATAACTTCGTTACTAAAATAGTTCGGTTTAGCAGGGTGACCAAAGTCCATGCCGCCAAAGTCGACTGACCGAACCAAGTTTCGAAATCATATGTCAAGACAATAATTCAATAAAGTCCGCGGAAGAAAAGGAATAATAATAATAACTGGTATTAATTGTGTTTGGATGCGAACAAAAGAAGTCTCCCAAACGAACTCCCATATCAGAATTCAAAAGCTTTAGGTGAGGTTACCTGATTCTAGACAACCTTCTGTCAAATTTCATTCAATTTTGAGCACTTTAAATTTTGCCGCCTTTTTTCCTTTCCAATTGCATTCGTCTCCATTTTGAAGTCTTGGAGATCAAAAGACAGTACCACAATTGTTAGGTAATGTTTACGTAAAATTGCATCCAATTCTGTGCACTTTGATTTTCCTGCCAGTTTTACCATTTCCATGGCAACAGTCGCCATTTTGAAGTCTTGGAGGCCAAAAGTCAATTCTACAGACGTTTGACAACCTCTCTGTAAAATTTCATCTGATTCTGAGCACTTCGTTTTTCCTCCTATTTTTTACCGTTTCCATGACAACAGTTACCATTTTGATGCCCTGGAGGCCAGAAGTCAATACAACAGATGAAAGGCAACCTCCCTGTAAAATTACATCCGATTCTAAGCACTGTGAATTTTCCTGCATTTTTACTGTTTCCATGGCAACAGTCGCCATTTTGGAAAATCCTGAGGACTTAAGTTCAACTTTTGATCCAAAGCTATCATTCCATGAAATTTCATGAAGTTTTGGTCACTGGTCACTAAGAAATGTCATTTTCCCATAGGGTTACTACTGAAGACCCCATTCCTTTTTGAGCCCCCCAAATGTACCCTTAATGGACCCCCTTTTCAAAAATGTTTGTTGCTGGCACAACTAGATATATGGGGTCATCATCCTACAAAGTTTGAAAATCCTGGGTCTGATGGTTTCCGAGATCTGCTTTCGACAAAATCGGAGTTGAAAGCGGAAGAAAAAGAATAAAAAGAAAAATTTATAATTGTATCAGGATGCTGATCCAAAGTCTCCCAAACGAACTCCCAAATCAGAAATCAGGGTTACAAATCACTTCCATACAACCTACACAACCTGTCTGTAGAGTTTTATTCAATTCTGAGCATTTTGAATTTTCCCACTTTTTTGTTTTGTTTCCATGGCAACGGAAGTAGTTTGAAGTCTG
Source organism: Modiolus philippinarum (assembly GCA_002080025.1). NCBI lineage: Eukaryota > Metazoa > Mollusca > Bivalvia > Mytilida > Modiolidae > Modiolus > Modiolus philippinarum. Next base: position 45,065 of record MJUU01050593.1, on the reverse strand, counting down.
ACACCAAAAAGCAATTTCCCACACCTGCATCTGCAGTCTTGGAGACCAGAAACCAATTTCCCGTGTCATAAGCAACCTTCCTGTAAAGTTTCATCCAATTATGAGCACTTTCATTTTCCCGCCTATTTTGCCATTCATGGAAACTGGTGCCGTTTTGAAAATTCCAAGACCTGTTTGCATCTTTCGGGATAAGGCTCTATCATCCTGTAAAGTTTGGTCAAGATCCGACCATTAGTCTTTGAGAAAATGGTTGTACAAATTTTTGCAGCAAGAGAAGAGCAAGAAAAATAACTAGATTTTGAATTGCAAGCAATAGCTGATGTCGCCCCTGACAGCTAATGTGATGATTCGAGCGTGTTCGCAGCATCAAAATCTACCTGGAAATCATTTTTTCGTTGAAATCGGGCAAAGTTGAAATTTTTACGTATTTTGGTGGTCATCTTGGAAATGACAGCCATTTTGAAGAAAAAATTCTATCATACATCCCTCCATAGAGTTTTTCAACTTTGTACCAAATATGAATGATTTCTGTCTATGCATGATTGAGAAAATTCCAATTTTCATAGAAATTGGGCGAATTTAGAATTTTTAGTATTTCGGTCGTCATCTTGGAAATGGCCGCCACATTAAAAAAAATCTTACTTGCATGCAGCCCTCCAGATGGTGTTCCCACTTTGTACCTAATATGCATGATTTCTGTCCAGGCACCATTGAGATATAAGCCGGACAAAAAGAGGTGGAAGAAAGAAAGAAAGAAAGAAAGCGAAATAATAATAATAATAACTAGATTTACAATTGCAAGCAATAGCTGATGTCGCCCCTGGCAGCCAATTCGATGATTCCATCTTGTTCGCAGCATCGAAATTTACCTAGGAATCAATTTTCGTTGAAATCCAACAAAGTTGAAATTTGACGTATTTCGGCAGCCATCTTGGAAATGGCGGCCATTTTGAAATTTTTTGCCGGTGCATGCACATCTTCTCATAGTCATACAACTTTGAGCCAAGTATGAATGATTTTTTCTCCAGGCATCTCTGAGAAAATACGCGGACAAAAATCCTTGGAAGAAAGAAAGAAAGAATTAGATTTGCAATTGCAAGCAATAGCTGATGTCGCCCCTGGCAGCCAATTCGATGATTCCATCTTGTTCGCAGCGTCAAAATCTGCCTAGAAATCAATTTTCGTCGAAATCGGACAAAGTTCAAATTTTGACGTAAAATGGCGGCCATCTTGGAAATGGCGGCCATTTTGAAAATTTTTTCACCGTTAGGCATAACTTCACATGGTGTTCCAACTGTATGCCAAGTATCAAGTGATTCTGTTCAGGCATCTCTGAGAACTCGCGTGGACAAAAATTATTGGAAGTAAAATAATAATAAAAACGCAACAAAAACAATAAGTCTCCCAAACTTCGTTGGGAGACTTAATAATAAGAAACAATAATAATAGCAAAGAAACGGAACAATAACAATATGCCTCCCCGACTTCGTCTGGGGCGACATAACAACAAGCTATAACTGTGTTCGCAGAGCGAAACACAAAAGTCTCCCAAACGAACTCCCATATCAGATTATTGGGCATTAAAGAGGCCCCTTTTCATAAAAAATTTGGGCAGGGGTTCCCCTTATAATTTCAGTACATATTGCTGTAAACAAACTACAATCATAAGCAAAAAATAAAATTTTCTCAAAATTTCCAATTTTTTGCATGGTTTCCATGGCAACCATCGTTATTTGAAATTTCTACATCCATTACAATCAATTTTAAACCCCCTTCAAAAACAAATTTGGACAGGGGTTCCCCTTATAATCTAAGTAATACATGTTGCTGTAATCGAAATACAATTAAATGTATAAGCAAAAAATACAATTTTCTCAAAATTTCCAGTTTTTGCATGGTTTCCATGGCAACCATCGCTATTTTGAAAACAATCAATTTTAAACCCCCTTCCAAAAAAATTTGGGCAGGGGTTCCCCTTATAATCTAATTAATACATATTGCTGTAATCAAAATACAATTATAAGCAAAAAATACAATTTTCTCAAAATTTCTAATGTTTTGCATGGTTTCCATGGCAACCATTGTTATGTTGAATTTCCCCCATCCATTACAATCAATTTTAAACCCCCTTCCAAAAAATGGGCAGGCGTTCCCCTTATAATTTAAGTAATACATATTGCTGTAATCAAAATACAATTATAAGCAGAAAATACAATTTTCTCAAAATTTCCAATTTTTTGCATGGTTTCCATGGCAACCATTGTTATTTTGAAATTTCCAATACCATGGAACTCTTTCTTACATGACACACATCTTTCTTATGAAGTTTCATTGAGATAGTATTAAAAGTCTTTGAGATACAGTGAGAAATATGGTGCAAAACATTCAAAATTTCATTTTCCCATAGGGTTAACATTGGACAACCCCAAACCTTTTTGAACCCCCAAATTTACCCTAAATGGACCCCTCCTGGAAAATTTTTTCCTAATTGCACATCTAGATATATGGGGCTTACATCATACAAAGTTTCAAAGCTTTAGGTGTTATGGTCTCTGAGATCTGGTTCGGACAAGTTCATTGCGACCGGAATAAAGAAGAATAATAATAACAAGTTCGCAAGCGAAACACAAAAGTCTCCCAAACGAACTCCCATATCGGATTTCAAGGCAAAGCGAGACCCCCTCAAGAAAAAAAAATGTGCAGGGGTTCCCCTTATAACCTATGTAATTCATATTTCTCAAAATTCCCTTTTTTATCATAAAACTTAATTTTTCAACCAAAAACATACGTTTCTGTTTTTGTTTCTATGGCAAACTAGTGCTCTTTTGTCCATTACACCCCATTTCAGACCCTTTCCAAAAAAAATGGACATGGGTTCCCCTTATCAGCTTTGTAATACATATTTCTCAAAATTCCTTCTTTTTTATCAGAAAACCTGATTTTCCGAAAAAAATATGCTTTGGGTTTTGTTTTTATGGCAACCAGATACTCTTTTGTCCATTAAATCCAATTTCAGATCTCTTTCCAAAGAAAATTTGGGCAGGGGCTCCCCTTATAACCTATTTGATACATAAATCTCAAAATTCCCTTTTTTAATCAGAAAACTCAATTTTTCAATAAAAAATATGTTTCTGGTTTTGTTTCCATGACAACCAAGTGCTCTTTTGTCCATTACTTCCAATCTCAGACCCTTTCCAAAAATAATTTGGGCATGGGTTCCCCTTTTAAGTTATGTAATATATATTTCTCAAAATTCCTGATTTTTTTATCAGAAAACTCAATTTTTCAACAAAAATATGCTTCTGGTTTTCTTTCCATGGCAGCCAAGTATTCTTTTGTCCATTGTATCCAATTTCAGACCCTTTCCAAAAAAAAAAAATCGGGCAGGGGTTCCCCTTATAACCTTTTTAATACATATTTCTCAAAATCCTTTTTTTATCAGAAAATTTAATTTTTCAACAAAAAATATGTTTTTGGATTTGTTTCCATGACAACAAAGAGCTTTTTGTCCATTACATCCAATTTCAGACCCTTTCCCCCCAAAAAAATTTGGACAGGGGTTCCCCTTATAAGTTATGTAATATGTATTTCTCAAAATTCTTAATTTTTTATCACAAAACTCAATTTTTCAACAAAAAAATGCTTCTGGTTTTCTTTCCATGGCAACCAAGTGCTCTTTTGTCCATTGTAACCAATTTCAGACCCTTTCCAAAAAAAAATTGGGCAGGGGTTCCCCTTATAACCTAATTAATACATATTTCTCAAAATTCCTTATTTTTTATCAGAAAACTTAATTTTTCTACAAAAAATATGCCTCTGGTTTTCTTTCCATGGCAACAAAGTACTTTTTGTCCATTACATCCAATTTCAGACCCTTTCCAAGAAAACTTTGGGCAGGGGTTCCCCTTATAAGTTATATAATATATATTTCTCAAATTCCTTATTTTTTATCAGACAACTCATTTTTTTCACCAAAAATATGCTTCTGGTTTTTCTTTCCATGGCACCCAAGTGCTCTTTTGTCCATTGCAACCAATTTCAGACCCTTTCCAAAAAAAAAAATTGCCAGGGGTTCCCCTTATAGTCTAAGTAATACATATTGTTGTAATTAAGATACTTTTATCAACAAAAACTACTATTTTCCCCAAATTTCGATTTTTTGGTATGGTTTCCATGGCAACGGTAGTTATTTTGAAATTTCGAGTGCTGTGGAACCCTTTCTTCAATGACCCTCAACTTTCCCATGAAGGTTCATGGAGCTAGTGTTCCTAGTTTTTGAGAAACAGTGAAGAATATGATGAAAATCACTCAAAATTTCATTTTCCCATAGGGTTACTATAGGACGACCCCACCCCTTTATATTACCCCAAAAGTGCCCTTAATGGACCTCCTTCAACAATTTTTTGATGATTGCACATCTAGATACATAGGGCTAATATGCTACCAAGTTTGAAACCTCTAGGTCCAATGGTCTGTGAGATCTGCTTCGGACAACTTTATCCGGACGAGAATAAAGAAAGATGGAAGAATAAAAATTTATAACTGTATCAGGATGCTGATACAAAAGTCTCCTAAACGAACTCCCAAATCAGAAATATGGGCTAAAAATCACTTCCACACATCATAAGCAACCTGTCTGTTGATTTTCAATCATTTCTGAGCACTTTCAATTTTCCCGCCATTTTTCTGTTTCCATGGCAACGGTTGCCATTTCGAAGTCTTGGAGACCAGAAACCAATTCCTTATGTCTTAAACAAGCTTCCTATAAATTTTCATCCAATTCTGAGCACTTTGATTTTCCCGCCTTTTTGCCGTTTCCATGGCAACGGGTGCAATTTTGAATTCTTGGATACCAGAAACCTATTCCCCATGTCCTAAGCAACCTTCCTGTAAATTTTCATCCAAGACGGAGCATTTTGATTTTTTCGCCTTTTTTGCCGTTTCCATGGCAACCGGTGCCATTTTGAAAATTCCAAGACCGGATTGCAAATCCTCACATGGGGTCCATCAACCCATGAAGTTTGGTCAAGATCCGAGCAGTAGTCTCTGAGAAAATGCGTGGACAAATTTTGAGGCGGAAAGACAAGAAGAAGAACAAGAAGAACAAGAAATGATTATGATCTTGTGGATCATAGAATGGCTCCCAAACCCCCCATGGACCTACAATTTCAATTTGTCACACGAATGGCAGCCTCTGCGTAAAATTTCATCCGAATTGGAGCACTTTCAATTTTCCCGCCTTTTTTTCTGTTTCCATAGCAACGGTCGCTATTTTGGAAATTCTGCCACTGGAATTCAATTCCACACATCATAGACAACCTCTGTGTCAATTTTCATCCAAATCGGAGCACTTTTAATTTTCCCGCCTTTTTTCGGTTTCCATGGCAACGGCCGCCATTTTGGAAATTCTGACATCAGAATTCAATTCCACACATCATAAGCAACCTCTGTGTCAATTTTCATCCAAATCGGAGCACTTTGAATTTTCCCGCCTTTTTTGTTTCCATGGCAACGGGCGCCATTTTGAAAATTCCGGAGGTCAACCGCACAATTCCAGATGGGGTTCCAACTTCCTACCAAGTTTCAATACCCTACGGCTTACGGTCTCCGAGAAAAGTGCCGGACAAATATTAGGGCAGAATAATAATAATAATAATAATAATAATAATAATAATAATAAGAAACGGAGCAAAAACAATATGTCTCCACAAACTTCGTTTGGGAGCCATAACTAGATTTGCAATTGCAAGCAATAGCTGATGTCGCCCCAGACGTCCAAGTCGATGATTCCATCTTCTTCACAGCGTCAAAATCTACCTAGAAATCAATTTTCCTTGAAATCAGACAATGTTGAAATTTTGACGTATTTTGACGGCCATCTTGAATACGGCGGACATTTTGCAAAATGTTTTTGCATGAATTCCTTCCTCTCATCTTATTAAACATTCATACAAAATATGAACAAATTCTACCAAGCAGTTCCTGATATATTGAATCCTCAATATTTTGACGTAAAATGGCGGCCATCTTGAAAATGGCAGCCATTTTGAAAATTTTTGTTAGTGCATGCACATCTTCTCATGGTGGTTCAACTTTATGCCACGTATGAATGAATTCTGTCCAGGCATCTTTGAGAACGAAGCCGGACAAAAATCATTGGAAGAAAATAAAAGAGAAAAGCAATAACAATACTAACTTTGCAATTGCAAGCAATAGCTGATGTCGCCCAGACGTCCAAGTCGATGATTCCATCATGTTTGTAGTGTTAAAATCTACCCAGATATAAATTTTCGTTGAAATTGGACAATGTTGAACTTTTGACGTATTTTGGCGGCCATCTTGAATATGGCGGACATTTTGCAAAATTTTTTCGCATAAATTCCTCCCTCTCATCTTATTTAACATTAATACAAAATATGAACAAATTCTGCCATTCAGTTCCTGATTTATTGAATCCCCAATAATTTGACGTGATATGGCGGCCATCTTGAAAATGGCAGCCATTTTTAAAATTTTTGTTAGTGCATGCACATCTTCTCATGGTGGTTCAACTTTGTGACAAGTATGAATGAATTCTGTCCAGGCATCTTTGAGAACGAAGCCGGACATAAATCGTTGGAAGAAACTAAAAGAGAAAAGCAATAACAATACTAGATTTGCAATTGCAAGCAATAGCTGATGTCGCCCCTCACAGCCAATTAGATGATTCCAGTTTGTTCGCAGCATCAAAATCTATACCTAGAAATCAATTAATCATCCAATTCTGAGCACTTTGATTTTCCAGCTTTTTTATCATTTCCATTGCAACCGGTGCCATATTGAAGTCTTGGACATCAGAAACCTTTCCCCCATGTCCTAAGCAACCTTTCTGTAAATTTTCATTCAATTCTGAGCACTTTGATTTTCCCGCCTTTTTTGCCGTTTCCATGGCAACCGGTGCCATTTTGAAAAATTTTGGTGGTGCATCTTCTCATAGTGGTCCAACTTTGTGCCAAGTATGAATGAATTCTGTCAAGGCATCTTTGAGATTTAATGATTTTCATTGAAATCCGAAAAATTTCAAATGTTGACGTAACTTGGCCGCCATCTTGGAAATGGCAGCCATTTTGAAAAATTTTTTGGTGGAGGTACAATTTCATAAGGTGATCCAACTTTGTACTAAATATGAATGAGTTCTGTCCAGGCATCATTGAGAATTGGCGTGGACAAAAAGAGGTGGAAGAAAGAAACAATAATAATAATAACAATTGATGATTGTGTTTGGATGCAAACACAGAAGTCGCCCAAACTCCCCCATATAACAAGCCCTGTAAATTTCGACGTCCTCTTTAGTTTCATCCAATTTCAATTTTCCCGCCTTTTTCTCTTTCCACGGCAACCACCGCCATTTTGAAAAATTTGACCCTCAAAACATGTTTGCCACTTCTTACACAACCTTCCTGTAAAATTTCATCCAATTCGGAGCACTTTTAATTTTGCCGCCTTTTTTGTTTCCATGGCAACGGCGGCCATTTTGAAAATTCCGACACTTGAGTGCACCTCTCGGGGTGCGGGTCTACCTTCCTATGAAGTTTGGTGAAGGTTGGGCAAACGGTCTCCGAGAATTTGGTCGGACAAGATTACGACAGGAAGAAGAAGAGGAATAATAAAAATAATAATAATAATAATAATAAGAAATGGTGCAAACACAATAAGTCGCCAAACTTTGTTTGGGCGACTTAATAATGAATAATGAATAATAGAGAAACGCACAAAGAACAATATGTCGTCCCGACTACGTCTGGGACGACATAACAAGTTATAACTGTGTTCCCAAGCGAAACACAAAAGTCTCCCAAACGAACTCCTATATTGGATTCCTGGGCATTTTTAAACCCTCTTTCAGAAAAAAAAAATTGAGCAGGCCCCCCCCCCTTATAATTAATTTTATTCATATAGTTGAAATCTTAAACAAATCACACAGCAGAAAATACGTTTTCACAGCAGAAAATACATTTTCTCAAAATTAAAGCTTTCTGGCTTGGTTTCCATGGCAACCAAATGCTTCATTATCCATTACAACAAATTGTATACCTCTTTTCAAAAAAAAAAAAAAAAAAAATTGAGCAGGGGTTCCCCTTATATCCTATCTAATACATATAGCTGTAATAGAAATACAATTATCAACAATAAATACTATTTTCTCAATTTCAATTTTTTGGCATAGTTTCCATGGCAACCGTACTAATTTTTAAATTTACAATGCTGTTACACTTTATCTGACATCAAACACAACCTTGCTATGAATTTTGAAGCAGCTGGTGTAAATAGTTTTTGAGTTGCTATGAAAAATTCGAAAATTCAATTTTCAATAGACTTACTATAGGACGACCCCACCCCTTTTGAACCCCCCAAATGTACCCTTAATGGACCCCCTTTCCAAAATATTTTTAGTATTGCACATCTAGATTCATGGGTCTAATATCCTACAAAATTTGAAAGCTGTAGGTCTATTAAGGAGGTTTGCTCCTCACATTTTCGAATTTCTGTCAGATTTTCGGAATCCTCGGGTTTTATCCATTTAAAAGCATTATAATTTTTTGCCCATTGACCCCCTTATTTTTTTCCATAATTTCATTCGATACGTCATTGTAAGCATTCTGTAAAAGAATAATTGAATCCTATTTATTCTGTCACATTTATTCATAGACAAACCTTGCTAATGTTAATCCTATGAAAAATCAGAGGAGTTCAGTTTCCCGCCAAATTTTCAATCACTTAAATCTCAAAAACTAGATCATGACCCTATAAATTTTTTTCACTTAAATTGCTTCTTTCTTATTTTTCTAACTAAAAATCATGGTTATTTGAAATCCTATTTATTTTCAAACAGAGTAGCAAACCCCCTTAATTTTGAAGTAGCTGGTGTAAATAATTTTTGAGTTACATTGAAAAAATTCAAAATTTCAATTTCCCATAGACTTAACATTGGACGACCCCACCCCTTTTTGAGCCCCCCAAATGTACCCTTTAATGACCCCTTTCAAAAAATATTTGTTGATTGCACATCTAGATACATGGGACTAATATCCTACAAAATATGAAAGCTCTAGGTCTTATGGTCTGTGAGATCTGGTTCGGACAAGTTCATTGCGACGAGAAGAAAGGGAAAGAATAATAATAATAATAAGAAACGGGACAAAAACAATAAATCTCCCAAACTTCGTTTGGGAGACTTAATAATAAGAATTGAGTAAAAACAATAAGTCTTCCCAAACTTCGTTTGGGAGACTTAATAATAATAAGAAATGCAACAAAAACAATAAGTCTCCCAACTTCGTTTGGGAGACTTTATAATAACAAAGAAACGGGCCAATAACAATATGTCGTCCCGACAGTTGAAATTTTGACGTATTTCGGCAGCCATCTTGGAAATGGCGGCCACTTTGAAAATTTTTACCGGTGCATTCACATCTCCTCATGGTCATCCAACTTTGAGCCAAGTATGAATGATTTCTCTCCAGGCATCTCTGAGAAAATACGCGGACAAAAATCCTTGGAAGAAAGAAAGAAAGAATAATAATAACAAAGAAACGGACCAATAACAATATGTCGTCCCGACTACGTCTAGGGCGACATAATAATAACAAAGAAACGAACCAAAATAAATATGTCGTCCCGACTACGTCTGGGGCGTTATAATAAGAATTGAGTAAAAACAATAAGTCTCCCCCAACTTCGTTTGGGAGACTTAGTAATAATGCTGATAATAATAATTATTAATAAAAAGGATAATTGTTCAGAGAACAATTACAAGGTCTTTCCCAGTCAATTTAATGTTTTGTTAAGTCTTATTATTGAAAACATCTTGATGAGACGCATATTTTATTGGCCTTTCTGAACGTTTTAAAGCTTATACAATAAAAACCTCAAAATTTGGCTTTGACATTCACCAGTGACTTTGATGACTTTTGACCTTTGGCTAAAAAGGAAGGTCTTTTCTTACTGGACAATTTGATATGTTAATTGACCATACTATATTGAACGGTTAAAAATTTAAACACAAGAAACACTTTCCAAAATATGTCAAGGGCATTAGCTCTCTGGGCAGTCATCAAACGACTCCGGTCCAATTGAAACAAATGTAACCGTTTAAATGTTGAACATTTTTGCTGATATAATTTTTCAGCCATCTAAAACGGTTTTTGAGTTTATATGCTAACAAAGGTCAAAGGACAAGGTGAAAGGTCATCGATGACCTTCAACCTGGTACTCAATAGAAAAAAGAAGGGAAACTGGGAATGTGTCAAAGAGACAACGACCCAAAGGGGAGTAATAACAACTCAAAGCCACCATAAGATCTTCAATGAACGGTGAGAAAACCCCACACCAACGGCAGGTCAGATCGGCCCTGAATAAAGAGTAAACAAGTTCAGCGAAATAAACATCACCCTAGACTCCTATAGACATAAAGTAAACTAGCTAGAAAAAAACCAAGACACACAAACGCTTAATACATTTCCTGGCTAAGGACAGGCGCAAACTTGCTGCGGCGGGGTTAAACTAGTTTCTTGGGCCCAAACCTCCCCCCTATAGCCAATGTGATAAATCAAAGAACAATCATAACAACAGGAAAATTCAGTCTTTTTACACTGATCACTTTAAACATATATGTTTACTATATTATCTGTAAGCGTTTAAAATTTATTCTCAGAAACCTGTCTATGGCTATAACTCAAAAATGGTTCGTCGCAGAGTTTTTATTTGATTAAAATAAATATAATATAATATAATATCCTTTTATTCACCATTCAGGTGTCTATGACTTATCCTTTTGGAATATTAGCATGAACGGAAACTCAAATTCTTTCAAAGACCAATAGCTCATATAGAGTCTTCAAATCTCTACGGACCAATGTAATAAAGTTGCGTCATATGACAGTGAACATTTTTCCCATTACACGTTTTCAGCCATCTATTACGGTTTACAAGTTTAAGCCACAGCAAAGCCAAAGGTAATCGATGACCTTGACATTTTTATATGAACATAAATTACTTGTGAACAATGGTAAAGGTTTCAGGTGTCTATGACTTATCTTTTTGGAGTATTAAGCATTAACGGAAACCTTTTGGGACCAATGTAATTAAATTGCGTCTCATGAAAATAAACATTTTGCTCATTACATGTTTTCAGCCATGTATTACGGTTGACAAGTTTGAGCGATAACAAGGCCTAATGTCATCGATGACCTTAATCGGTTACCTTTGACCCTAACATTTTTAGATAAACATATATTACTTATGAACAATCGCAAAGGTTTCAAGGGTCTTTAACTTATCATTTTGTGGTAATGAGCATCTTTCAAAGGGTAGCAACTGCAAAAATTTCATACCGCATGGATTCGGTCCAAATGAATCGAACATTTTCCCAATTACATTTAAGGGGGTAGACCTGGGGTAGGAGGAGATAACTCTGTTTTTCACTTTCTTATTACTTACACAAATAAATAGAATCATTACAATAGGTATTTTCAAAATTTTGAAATTGTAAAAAAAAAATCCACACAGCAAATAAATATTAATTTTGTCATGAAAACAAATACCCAACATCCAATTATTTATAATGAATGCATTTTACCCTACATTTTTGCAATGCTGTCCGAAGATAATGAAAATGTGTAAAAGTCAGATTTCTTCCAAGGGAGGTAATCTATAGAACAGATGTAGCAATTTTATTGATTTTTACCCACTTTATTCTAAATTGAGAAAAAATGGGACGGTAGAATATTCTAATATTTTAATATATCGTACATATACTAGTATTCCTTCTATTCTAAGTTTTTGGTGAAAATTAAACAACAGAATTTTTTACAAGAAGTGTTTAATAGTGATCAAAATATTGTAAAAATTTCAGGCTATATTATTTAGAACACCCATGTATTTCAGTTCAAACTATATAGATTTACTATCATTATTCATGCTTACTTTCACACATATCTAAACTACAGAATTTTGCATTTGAAATTATTTTAAATCAAATACAAATTTAATTGGAGCCAATTTTATACACCACAATCAAATCCTGAACGGACCAAATAAAATGAGGAAACATGGTATCTTTGATGACAACTAGACATAAAACGGGACGATAAAATTTGTGGAAAATTGCTGAAAGTCGACATGAACATGTATAGTTTTAATTCTGAAAATATTAAGAAAATTAAACGAGTGAAAAATTTTATGCTTCCCCAGGTCTACCCCCTTAAACGGCTATCTTTTACACTTTTCGATATTATCCGAAAATAGGGGTTTTTTAACCAGGCAGATAACTCCGTTCCTAAAAGTAGACTCAAATGGTACACTGACTTCAGGCGAACTCTTGTCTCATTGATCAATATGCATAAGATTCGTTATGATATGTAATAATTTTTTTTGTCAGGCACCGGAGGAAAAAAATAATTAAAAGGACATTTGTTCAAAATAATTGCAAGATATTTCCCAGTCAATGTTATGTTTTGTAATGTCACATGTTACAAATGATCTTGATTAGATGCCTATTATCTCCAATATATTAGAATAGCCATTTCTAACCGTTTTAAAGATGTTACAATAAAAGAGACCAACAAGTTGCTATGACCTTGATCGATGACCTTCATGACCTTTGACATTGAGATACAATTGAAGGGCTCTTCTTACTGTTTAATTTGATATGTTACTTGACCATACTATCTTTAACGGTTTAAAAGTAATACGCAAAAACACACTTCCCGAAACGCGTCAAGTATACATCTAAGTCTAAGGTCATCAATGATGTTGACCTTGACATTTTTAGATGACCATTTATCCCTTAAGAACAATGGTGAAGGTTTCAGGTCTCTACGTGTTAGCGTTTCGGGAGTATTTAGCATTAAGGGAATCTAAAATTTTTTCAAAGGGCAATAACTCAAATAAAGAGTAGTGGAATCTTTTCGGGTCAATTAAACAAATTTGTGTCGCTTTAAGATGAACATTTTTCTTATTACATTTGATTAACTATCTATTACGGTTTCCGAGTTTACCTCAGAAACAAGGTCAAAGGTCACCAATGACCTTCAACCTGGTCCTCAAATAGAAGGTCTCCTTGTACTTATCATTTTAAATATAGTTGTTTACTATATTATCTGTAAACGCGTCAAGGGCTATAACTGAAAAACCGTCAGCTGTAAAGTTTTCATCTAAAAGTAACAAATGAGGGTCTCAGTGAGAAGAACATTTTTGTCATATAATGTCTTCATAAATTTTTTATATCGTTTCCGATATATTCCGATAACAAAAATTTGAATAGCGGCCATTTTGAAAATGGCGAAGGAAAAATGTTTTTTTAACCTCAAATATTTATTGAGGGCCATTAAGACTTCTTGGAAGCCAAATTTGGTGGAAATCCGAGAATTTTGAGAAATTTTCACATTTAAGGGCCAAAAACCCGTAACCGGGGTCGAGACCATTTTTTTGCATGGTAAATCATCCTCAGGATGGATGCAACATTTTCTACACCTCAGATTTTTTTATATCGGTTACACTTTCTGATAATAAGGTTTTTGTTTCCAAGGCAGATTACTCTGTTACTAAAATAGATCGGTACGCTGCCCTCCGGTTAGAGGTCCCACACTGATATAAGTTTATCACACCAAGTATTGAAATTATATGTCGTGTAGGTTTGAAGCTTGAGTTGCGGTACAACAAAAAGAATAAAAATACAATTAGTTCTTTCACTGTGATGAAAAACCTTAATAATAATCGGAGGAATTGCAGTGAGGTCTTTCACTGTGGTGAAAAACCTGAGAAACCTTAATGAAAAAGACAATAGTTTAGAGTAGAATTGCAAGGTCTTTTAACAATTTTCATCATAACATGTTATGAGCTTAATCTTATTGTCCATTCAGGTCTAAAGTATAATGAAGGTGAGATTTCTGAATTTTTTTAGTCTTTTATCCAATGGTTGCTAATGATTTTTTCGAAAAATAGCTTATTGATAAGAAAATGAAATTAACTTCAAATTTGCAATTTCATTTAACGATACTTTTAAAGTAGTGTTACTTAAAACTTTAAAGACAAATGACGTCGTTGATAGGGACCTTTACATTTGACCTTGAAGCGATTTTGAGGAACATTTTGTGCTGTGAATTTTTCCCATTTAATGTTCCTTTGTATCGTAATTATTTTGATATATTAGTAAAAAAACCTAAACTCGGACCTCGAAAAACAAATTTTGGGTCATAGGTCCAAAACCAAAGGTCAAGTGATTTTGAAACCTATCTACAAAATGTAGTACTCAATGAGGCACGGATTTTCTTCAATACATTTGAACACTTATATCTTACCATTGTAGAGATTTTACTAAATAAACCCCAAAAATTGCAATAACCTTGACCTTTGACCCGAATGACCTTTAACCTTGGGCTCAAATTGGAGGTCTTCTCTCACTGATTAATTTGATATGTAACTGAATTAACTATCTGAGTAGTAAAAGTACTATATGTAAAAACCATATCTGATAAACGTCAAGGGCAATAATATCTAGGAGTCATTGAAAAGTCTCGAACTAGATGAAACAAATGTAGCCCTGACATGCTGAACATTTTTATCAATATACTTTTTCATCCATCTATTACGGTTTCCGAATTTATTCATTTACAACGTCAGAAATCAAGGTCAAAGGTCACCGATGACCTTCAACCTGGTTCTTAATTTGAAGGTACATGTACATGTATTTTCATTGTGATCACTTTAAACTTATATATTTACTATATTATCTGTAATCGTTTAAAACTTATTCGCAAAAAAAAAAAAGGATTTAGCGAAACGCGTCAAGGGGATAACTCGGAAAACGGTGCATCGCTGAGTTTCGAGCCTATTGAATCAAATGGAGATATCAATAAAAGAGTTTTTTGCTATATAAGGTTTTGATCAATTTTCAATCGATTCCGAGATACCATGATAACAAAATTTCGAACGGCCGCCATTTTGAAAATGGCGGACACAAATTTGTTATTAGAATCACGAAAGCTACTTGAAAACCAAATCAAATTTGTTACAAAATCAGGGACAGTATATATGGTCCGGAACAAAATCAAAAATAATGTGTTAAAATAAGAATGGAAATGGAAGCACGTCCAAAAGATAACAAATCCATAATAGAGTAAAAACAACCAAAAGCCACCAAATGATCTTCAATGAACTGTAAGGATACCCACACCCGACGGCAAGTATTATATGGCCCTTTTCAGATTAATTTATTCACATCCAAAGACACAATATTTTGTTCACTGAAATCAAATTGAAATATATTTTTAGGAAAAGTCCAGGAGCCCAGGCCCTAGCTAGTTCAATGAATGGTAGTTCCTATTGGGTGTATCACAATTTTACAAATCGAAAAGACTGCATGCAAAATACCAACATGTAACAATAAATAATTTGCAGTACATGCAAGTGATGTGATAGAACACGGGTCCGCTTTCTGAGACTGCATGCAGAATATCAAACCTTACTTTATACAAAATGTATATATGATTTATAATTACTGAGAAAATGCTACGGAAAGTTTCAGGTACAAATTGAAACTCTACATTCAGTTTTTACTTGAAACTGAAATCATGGTAAAATATTTTTCCTGTAAGCTCAGAAAGTCTAAAATTTGAAAGTTTCAAGAAGTAGATGAAATATTAGGAGGTGTTGTGCATACCAAATATCGAATTGTGATTATTTATAGTTGTTGAAAAAACTTGAAGAAAATTTTCTGCAGCCAGTTTTTTTTACCTACCTCGCTGAAATCAGTTTTCATTAACGCCCTATAGTAATAACTCTGTCCGTCCGTCACACTTTTCTTTGTCGTACGATAACTCAAGCATGCCTTAACAGATTGAAGTTAGCTCACTCGACACATTTTTTGGGGGTCAAAAACGCATAACCGGGTTCGCGACGTAAAGAAACTTTTGCACGGCAAATCAACACTAGGATGAACGCAACATTTTAAACATCTCAGATTTTTTATATCAGTTACGGTTTCTAAGAATATCTGCTAACAAGGTTTTTGGCTTCGGGGCAGATAACTCCGTTACGAAAAAAAGGAATATGTGGCCATGAGTTTTAATGTCACACACTGATCTTGATTTTTCACACCAAGTATCGAAATGATGTCTCGTAGTTTTTAGGCTTAGATAGCGGCCGAAATAAAAATAAAAAAAATCCCAAAAAATTATAAAAAGGTCTTTCACTGTGGTGTACTTTGGTTGGACAAATTCATGACAAGGGGAGGGAACAGAGCAAGAACAACAAGTTATTACAGTGTTGGTAGAGCCACACAAGTCTCTCAAAGGGACTCCTATATCGAATTTCTGGGCATTATAAGACCAATTTAAAAAAAAATCAGCAGGAGTTCCCCTTACAGTCTACTCTTAACATCTCATATCCTGTGGCAAAAAAAAAAACAACACATTTTTTTACAGCACAGCTGCAGCTCTGGGTATAACCAAAGAGTGAAATGACCTAAATTTGTTTGAACATTGACAGTATACTGAAATGAATCATATGTGTTGCCCATTTTTTACTTGATTTCTTGAAAATAACTCCGAAAAATCTCGTCGCGCGTTATGGTCCTCTCTTTACTTTGCTTCGGTCTATATACTTTTTTGGGATGACGACTACATCCATAAACTGCCATATGTCCCGCATTGCCACGAACTATTTGAAATTGCATGAAAGCAATATAAATACTTCTAAGCGTATAACTAGTAGCCCCCGTTTTGTACCAGGCAACATTTTATAAGTTTTAGACCATTATCATAAACCATGTCAGTAATTTCTAAATTCTAGATTTCTTTGACTAATTTGAGAACATCAGAGATTATTTTTGGTATAAGATTACCAAAGTTTTGTTATATAGTAAATATTAAAGCAAATGTGCATGTGAGTTCTGGTAGGTTGCTACTCTTGTGGGTATTGCGCCTGCAATGGCTTTAATACTGTGACTAGGGTCAGCCTTTCTATATTTCTGATACATAAGTAGTATTTACCCAGTTATCATTCTTATGTGTTATGTTTTGCTTTAATTTGTTCCAGACAGAGCCTGATTGTAAGCAACCATATTTGTAAACAAGATTCTATTCGTCTTCATAAAAAAATTCTAGAAGAAGTGATTCAGATGTGTAATTTTGTGTTGAATATAAATTTCACATTTGCTGTTATAAATTATAACCATTCATTTAAATTATGATAAAATTATCATTGAATTTATATGTACTGAAAAAAGCTTCTACGTCTACGTTGTCTACGTTTGTTTTTTGTCTTATACGTGTTTTTCTTGTGTAGTTTCCTTGCAAATTGTTGCATGTAATTATAATTTTCAGCCATTGTAGGTGTTTCCTGTTATCCATTTTTTAACATCTATGAAAAGAAGCTTTAACAAAAATATAATTCCTGTCAGACAGGATTATAGTATACTATATGAAATTGCAATATTTCCAAACATTCAGGGCTGTTCCAGAATTTAATGTGATGACTGAGGCTGATGTTCGAACTTGACCAAGGTATTAGTGGTATTAACATTTGATATAAATTTCATGAAAATCAGTCAAAATTTGTAGAAATGAGTGCGCTTACAAGGTCAATTTTTGGATAAAACGGAGTCATTATTTTAATCTAAGTCCCATAACTCCAACAAAAAGTATCGACCGAGGCTGATTTTCGAACTTGACCAAGGTATAGGGCCTGTAAGTCTCGTACAATTTTGGAACTTCCGGGACAAAAAAACTGTACCCGGAAGTTACATTTTAAACAAAGATATATGACGTTTCAAACATAGTTTGAACGTCATAATCCTAAGACGTCATGTTTCGGCGGGAAACGTTTTCAAATTGCCGATTTATCGTGGATTCTCGTGAGTCACATGACGAGACTTACAGACCCTATTAGAACTATAAACATTTGTTATAAATTTCATGGAATTCGGTCAGTCAAATTTGTAGGCATGCGAGCGCTTTAAAGGTCAATATATGGATAAAACGGAGTCATTATTTTGGTCAAAGTCCCATAAAGTATAGAGAACCGAACTGTCGGTCTAAAATGAACAATCCTTGGACATTTGAAAGATCGGAAAACAAAGAAACAAAGACAACATGAGCACGGTACAGAAAAGAAAAATGAAGACACACACGCATACCAAAATGAACAACACACCCAATAAAAACTATGGATGAGATTAGGTGCTCTGGTAAGCATCTCCTGCTTCTCATAAAACACCCACCGTGTTAAACATATCAACTCCCGTAGTAATGTAAAATCCGGTAGAGGAAAAACAAACTTTAGTGGCAAAGAGAAAGATCTGTTGTCATTTGTCATACCATAGCGGTCCACAAGATCGTGATGTTGACCGTAAAACTTCTGTAGTGATCACTTCCAGTTATGGGTTACATACCCTTGCTTAAGTAGCCTATTTGTAAGCATTCGAGCTCAATCGAGGTATTCGCTGTATCGACCACATGCCATTGAGTATCGCATGAGTTAGGAGATGTAAACATCATATGCCGGTGCCTTTGGAATATTATTACAAAGAAAAGGGAAGTTGACTATTGGAAAAGTGAAGTTATCGCGTTTGTCATATATCCTATTTTGTAGTGTACCCCTGTTCTCATTTTCAAAAAGGAGGTCAAGGAATGAAGTCGATGTAGAAGTGTCTGTAGAATCCTTAATTTCGAGCTCTTTTGGATAGATAAGGTGAAGAAAATCAACAAAGCGAGGATTGTTTAGTGATAGAATATCATATATATAACGGAAGCTCTGATGAAAGGACTGGGCCAGTTTTTATCTTTATTTTGAAGAAGCCCTTCCATGAATTCAGACTTATATGAATGAAGATACAGATCGGTTAAAAGAGATATACTGTTTGTGCCCATAAGAATTTTAATTATCTGTTAAAATAAGTGCTCCAAACTTTACAAATATATTGTGGATCAGAAGCTCTAATATTTTTATCACTTCTTCCTCTGTATATTTTGTCTGTGATTCAGAGTCGTATTTCACAAAGTATGCTTGTTCTCTGCCTATAACAAAGTACTTAAATCTTCGTTTGCCGTTCTTACGGGAAAAACATCTATCAATGAAATCTTTCAGCCATGATTTCAGTTGTTAATGAACAATAGTAGTATGAAGTCTGGAGAAGTCAAAAATTTTAATGCTGTTACAGAATGATAATGATCTCGATTTTAAGATGTGAAGCAGATCTTTAGAGTTTTAAATATCCACATTTCATTTACACCACTTCTTGAAAAGCTCAAAGTATTTTGAAAGGCCCTCTTTTACGGCTGTCAAGTGCAGGTCAATTTCTTAGAAATAGGATTTGTAGAACATAACTCCGTCAAAAAGTACCGACCGAGGCTGATTTTCAAACTTGACAAAGTTATTAGTGGTATGAAAATTTAGTATGAATTTCAAGAAAATCCGTCAAAATTTGTAAGCACGAGAGCACTTACAAGGTCAATTTTTGGACAAAACACAGTCATTATTTTAGTCAAAGTCAAAATTTGTGACATGAGAGAGCTTACAAAAGTGTGACGGACGAACGCACGGACACAAGAACGCAGGGACACAAGGACGTATGGACGGACGCCCGACATTTCTATGTCACCGCCGACGACAAAAAGTAATGGTTTTCAGGGCAGGCAGGGTGAAACAATTACAATATAATAACAACAAATCATTATAGCCAAATAAACTAAATACTGATCATATAAAATATAGGTTATATTTTTGTTTTATTAAAGTATTTGAATTGTTGTCCATGCAACATTATATTACAAGACCGGCGTCGGTTCACAGCTTGCCTGATAAAATAACAAGAAAATATTATGTGGTTTAAATGCATTTACTGATATGCAAAGCAAATGTCTCGGAATGCTTATTGAACAGTTTCCAAATAATCAGAAAATATAGAAATGAAATTCAAAAATTTAGGGTAACTCCTCCAGTTTATATTATCAAAGATTTAAAATTACTACTTTTATTTATTAGAATACCTGTCATACATCATTTTAAGCAAAAAGTATTGATAGGTCAGTATTGCCATTTCTGATATTAAAGGCCCTGAAATTTCGACGGGAAACCAAACTTCTCTAGACTTTTCATTCACTTTAGATTAAAGCAATCAACCTTTAAAATGTAATGAAAAAATATAAATAATTTCGTCAAATTTTGTCAAAAGTCTTTTAAAGATGTATACAATCACAATTTGAAAACAAAACGTGGGTCATTGGGACTATTTTTTTATGCATCATGGTGGGTCAAATAAAAGAATTCCGAAAGTCAAAGTCAGTTTCAAAAACCTGAGGAGTGACCATCCTTAAAAAGGAGGTCGGATGCTTCTGGTACACTGCTCAAAGAAAATAATGTAAAAAAATAGTTTTAATCAGCCTTGTCTCTGGGCTTTGATTTATGTAATCTTGTGCTTTGTTCCTTCGGTACTCTATTGCCATTGTTTAGTAACAAGTGTCAATTACTTTCTCTTATTTTTTTATTTAAATGTAATAGCTAAAAAATGTTCCTAATCTAAATGCTATATTTGTTGATCTCGTTTAAAAAAGATTAATTTTTCAATTCGTTTATTACCTTCTTTTCATCAAATTGTGATTTTGTTTTAAATTTTCTTTTGTAAATTTGTAATTGTGATTTAAATGTAATATTTACAAAATTTTCCTTCTCTAAAGGATCCTATTTTAAGGTGCAATTTTTCAACGCATTTATGTACATCTTCTTATACAATATGATTTTAAAAAAATGTTTTATTTTAAATTATATTGACATGGATTTTATTCACAGAATCCTAATTTCATTAAGATAGATCGACACTAATACACGGCGCATTCCATTCGCGCATTTGCGAAACACAAGTCGAATGCGCAATTGACTCGATTTTCAAGCCGGAATAATCCTTATTTGGCCTTTTCATTGTGACGTCATAAAAGATTGACATACACTTTCCCACGAATTAGCTCCCTTTTATCAAAAATATTGTCTGTTTCGTAAACTATATAGAATATTTTTCTTACTCAAACGGTGACATATAGATTTTATCAGCTCATCTTATAGCTGAAATGTACACCTCTGAAATGTCAAGAATTAAAAAAAATCTATCTGATGTTTATTTCATATAAAAGCAAAACAATAAGAATGTTCTCACAGTTCCCTATATATTCTTTTGCTAATATTGCTGAAAAATACTGAATTTGGCCGATTTTCAAAGCTTGATTACAGGAAAAGATGATCGGTGACATATCATTTTTATTTTATTTTTTGAGCAAATGGGCTAAGAACTACAAAATATCTTAAAATAAAAAAATTCTGTATGGTATTTTTATTAGGCTCGAACTACCATAAAATTCACAAACTAACACAATTGTTTTACTTTTCCAAATTCACAAGAATTTTATCCATGGAACAATTTCTCATAATCAGTTTCCTAAATCATTGGTATTTAATACTAGGTACAATGTAAATAGTCAAAAAATGAAAAGTTTCATAACTGGGAATAGTGATTATTAAAAAGTTGTATAGTGGGAAGATACCTACAATACTCGTCTTAGCACTAGATAGCAGCACGATCAAAATTGAAAAAAAAATTGTGTCCAAAGGAACATAACTCTAGTCAAAAATGAAAGACCACCTAATCAGTTTCAACAGTAAATCATGTCCGCTTTTAATGAAAATTGCACTGCAAATATGTTAATTATCAATCTTGCATCTCTTAGATGGTTCTTAGTTGGTTCCTAACTTAACCTACTGAAAACACAATTTTGTCTACAATTACCCCTATATGAAATCTTTAATAAATAAAGAAACATAATGCAGAAATTAAAGTTCCATTCTCAAATTTAATATTCTACCTATATAAACCCTCTGATGATAAATAACAAAATACCGAAGTTACTGTTAATTTAGATTCTGCATATGCGCATTTCGACAACTTATGTCTATAATTTCACAAGAAAATACAAATTCATATAAAAAGTCACAACTCTATATCCCGGAAGTTATCTTACCCTATTCTTTACTTATTTACCTATCGTATAATTAAACAAAACAACGAATGGCCGAGGGTTTTAAATGTCATTTCTGACTGCTTCTAATAATTGTTTTATTTTTATTTTTGCCTGAAGTTTAAGGATGGAAATTGCGAGACCTTTCTGACAACGCGAGTTTTGATTTTAATGCTGGTGATGAGAGGTTTTTCCTTGAAACACGTGTACAGCATAATGAAATTTACCGTTTTTATGCAACTTGGGAATTTATTGTATTTTGAAACAACTGGGCCGATGCCACTGCTGGTGGACCAGAGATCCCCGCGGGTATATACCAGCCCAATAGTCAGACTTGTCTGACATGAAAAAACTACCATGCGTTTTAGAGAAATTTACTGTTTTTATCAAAATTCTAAACCCTGAAAAATTCTCAGGCTTCATTCCGTGCATGGCACTCGGTTGATGTTTTCGATGCTGATTTTGGCCCCCCTTTTCGATATTTTTTGGTTATTGTACTTCATTTTTGACTACTTTTGGATTATGGTTTTCCATATAGTTTGATTGTAATACTACTGATGAGAGGTTACACCTTTAAACATGTGTACAGCATAACACAATTTGCCGTTTTTTATGCAACTTGGGTATTTATTGTATTTTTGTCCCCGCCGCGACAATGGCACCTATTTATGGTCTGCGTCCGTCCGTCGGTCCGTCTGTCTGTCCGTCCGTCCGTATGTCATACTTTTGTGGACGTAACTCCTCAGAAACTGCTGGTCGGAATTAATTCAAATTTTACAGGATAGGTAGTCATCATTAGTGCAAGATCATATCGCAATTTTGATTCGTCAAATTTTATGGGAGTTATGGGACATTGATTACTTACACATTGTTATGCAATGGCAAATCTTGTGGAATCAACTCCTCCAAAACGTCTAGTCCAAATTCATTCAGGATTGTTATTTGTCATATTCACTAGATCATATCGCAACGCCATTTCGATTCGTCAAATATTGTAGGGGTTATTGGACTTTAAATATTCAACGATATTATACAATGACAGATCTTGTGGACGTAACTCATTAGAAACAACTAGTAAGTTTTCCTCAAAATTTTCCAGGATTGTTAGTCATCATATGAACTAGATATTTAACTTGTTTGATATTAAAAGCAGGATATTAAGCATAAAATCTCATGTTTGGTATTACTTAATCACAAAAAATGGAAACAATTTTTATTGTTTGAATGGAAATGGCCCTTTTATTACTACAACATGTACAATACATTAAGATAGATTTAATATGTACATCAAAACATCTTTTTGGATGTCTGAAACTAAAAAATAAGATGTAATGAGAAGTCATAATTTTAAAAAATGAGATAATAAAACCAAGGAAGGTAATCAACTTATTTACTTTTTCTTTTGCAAAGTTGTCAAAGTTTCACAGAATGATATAGTGGAAAAAAATTTAAGAAATAAAAATTTTAATTTTCGTAAATTTCGTGAAACTCTCAAAAGACTTATTATTTTTGAGGATTCTACTTAGCAACAATACATACCTTTTAGTGATGGCTGTTTTCTTTTCAAACAAGTTTTGATTTCTGCAATATTTTTTACTTTAATTATAAGAGGAACCCCTGCTAAATTTTTTTTTTTGGAATGGTGGTCTGAAAAGGGACTTATTTACTATTTCTTTTGCAAAGTTTTCTAGGCTTCACAGAATTACACTAAAAAAATTAGAGTTAAAAATTCTTATTTTGGTAAATTTCCTGAAACTCTCAAAGAACTTATTATTTTTGAGGATTCTACTTAGCAACAATGCATACCTTTCAGTGATAGCTGTTTTCTTTCCAAACATGTTTTGATTCAGCAATATGTAATACTTAGATTATAAGTGGAACCCCTGCCCAATTTTTTTTTTTTTTGGAATAGTAATCTGAAATTGATTTTATCCACTTTTTGTTTTGCAAAGTTATCTAAGCTTCACAGAATGATAGAGTGAAAAAAAAAAATTGGAATTAAAAATTCTAATTTTGGTAAATTTCATGAAACTCTGAAAGGACTATTATTTTTGAGGATTCTACTAAGCAGCAATACATACCTTTCAGTGATTGCTGTTTTCTTTTCAAACATGCTTTGATTTTAGCAATATGTATAACTTAAATTATAAGGGGAATCTCTGCCCAATTATTTTTTGAATGCTGGTCTGAAATGGGTTGTAATGGATAGTGGAGCTTTCTGCTCCGCACAAACCAAACCAAAAAACTGAAATTTTAGGAAAATGTGTTTTGCTAGATTTTTTTACTATATTAATTTGGTTATAAGTGGAACCCCTGCCTAATTTTTTTTGCAAAGGGGACCTGGAATATTTGACTTCAGTCATATGTATTTCTTAAATTATAAGGGAAACCCTGCCCAAATCGTTTTTGGAATGGCGGTCTGAAATGGCTTGTAAGGGATAGTGGAGCTTTAGGTTACCATGGAATCCAAACAAGAAATCTGAAATTTCAGAAAAAATATTTTTCTTCATATTTTTAACCATTTCAGCAATATGTATTAACTAGATTATAAGGGGAATCTTTTAGACATCAGTTTTAGTGAATTAAATACGCACATTGAAGCATTTTTTTGAGTCTTTGTATCTGAGAGAATTGGTAGTCAAATTATCTGATAATTTTACTTTACTTTATTTGATTTTGACAGTCATCATGATGGATGAATACTGTGTAGCTGATACCCACATGCCGGTTAATAAACCTGGACGACCAGTCGAAACTGCGACTACATCTGATTCTATTACAATAAAATGGAACAACCCTGATAACACAAGTGGATCCATTGCATATTATGAGATAAAATACAAAAAAAAGAGATCCATCAACAAAGAAATGGGATTGCACTTACACCGACAGAAATGAAACTAATCTAACAATCACAAATTTGTTAGAAAATACCAATTATGATTTAAAAATACGCACAATAATCGGCGAAGATGAGGGACCTTTCAGTGAAGTGAGTACAATTTGCACAAAGAAGAAAGACAATAATGCATCTTATGTCCTTGAAGTCGTTCGAACAACTTCGTCACAAATAACGTTACAATGGACTGCATCAGGGATTGAAAGCGAAAATATAAGTCATTATGAAGTAAAATATAGAATTAGAAATAGTACCACAAAATGGCGGTCACAGAATACAGATGGGAGAGAAAAAAACATCATTATACATAACCTTGAACACAATACTGAATACGAAGTTAAAGTACGAGCTGTTGATGAGGATGATAATGAAGGTCCGTTCAGTGAGTCATTGCATTGTGTTTCAGCAAAACATATGGGTGATCTAGATCAAAAGGTTATTGCCATAAATAAATATAATCCATCTACTAGTCAAATGCAAGTACAGGACATCAAAGTGATTGACACGACTCATGATAGTTGTCGTATTACCTGGAAAGCCCCCGAAGACAAATCAGAGTTAGTAGACTATGATGTGAGGTACAGAGAGAGTTCAACTGGTGCTTGGAATAATTTAACAGTTCCTCGAACTGAAGTAACTATCCAAAATCTAAATGCAGTCACCTCCTATGATGTCAAAATCACGGCTAATTACAATGAAGTGAGTGGTCCTGAGCATTGTATAAGCATGACAACACCAGCAAAACTAAGGTCTGGGTCCCAATCAAAATACAAACTACGGTCATCTTTTGCTAAGAAAAAATTTCAGCAATTAGACCAAATAATCTCCTCAAAGCCTGGTCGACCAAATGCCACAGTGGTAACATCGTCTACCGTCTCTTTGCAATGGAATATAGATGATTTAGATAGTTTTGGTATAGATTACTATGAAATAGGCTTTCGAGAATATCTCAAACAGAACTGGATTACAACTTTGTCTGATTCAAATGAAAATAAATGGACAATAACAAAATTGAAAGCATCGACGCAATACGAATTTAGAGTTCGAGGTATTTCAAAAAACAGTGAAACCTCATTTAGCTTATGCAGTGATTTGATAAGAACCAAAGACTACATCATAGTAATAGCAAATGTTGAACAGATAGGACAATCACACAACAGCATGGTTATCTCCTGGAGGCGTCCTGAAA
Source organism: Modiolus philippinarum (assembly GCA_002080025.1). Taxonomy (NCBI): domain Eukaryota; kingdom Metazoa; phylum Mollusca; class Bivalvia; order Mytilida; family Modiolidae; genus Modiolus; species Modiolus philippinarum. Next base: position 18,934 of record MJUU01050593.1, on the reverse strand, counting down.
ATGAAGACGATATTGTTAAATATGTAGTAAGCTACAAGCCTAAGCGTGACAGTGAATGGAAAATAGCAAGAACGAAGTCCAAAGAAAACAGAATTGAGCTCTCTGGACTTACAGAGTCAACAGAATATGTGATAAAAATACAAGCAACTACAAGTAAAATGGATTGTCCTGAGAGTAAGATATTTCCAGGTTTCGAAACAATAAAAAGGCCAAAAGCAACAGTTCCAGGAATTCCCAAGAAAATTGAATTGACAACAGGAAGTATTACCTTGGAATGGGAACAATGTGAACTCGAGAGATTTAAATGCTATGAAATAAGATACAAAGAATGCACTGCAGAATATGCAACATGGAACTCAATTTCCACGAATGTTAAAACCGGACGTTTCAAAGTGGAACATTTGAAAAGTGGTACAGAATATAAATTTAAGATCGCTGCTGTTATCGATGGCGAAGCAAGTCAATTTAGTGAAAGCAGTAAACCAATTTCAACCATGTTGTCATTTGCGCAATCTATTGAGCTGAATCAAGACATGCTGATGAAAGAAGGACCACCTGCAATTCATAAATTACCATTGAAGCTCATAGCTGAAAACAAAGGAGCCAAGACAAGGAAATGTGAACTTGGTAAGGCTACTTTCACCTGTATATTGACTTTTACCTCATCTTACCAAAGGCATTGTGAGCTTTTGCCACCACTCAGGGTCCGTCCTGCCTTCGTTTACTTTAGTTCATAGACCTTCTTCTCTAAACTGCTTGGTTAATACTAACCAAACTTGGCCTTAATCATTGCGTATGAATGTAGGTTCAAAATTATGTTAGATTAGTGCGAAGACCAAACAAAATGGCCGTTACAAAAATAGACTTTTTTGGTAAATTGTTGTTTTTGAGAAATAACCCAAAAACCATTTCAGATATGAAAAATCTGACATGGGAGGTAACAATGATCATCAAGGCAAGATCTACCCACCATGCAATTTTGAAGACGGTTCGAAAACCTGTCTTGGAGTTATTGCCTTGAATCGTGAAATTTTCATTTTTTGTATTTTTTTGTAAAATTTGTCTTATACATAAAAAAACTATAAAAGACATAGATATGTTTATATTCAAAAATATTAAGCATGTAAAGATTTACATATCTCTTTTTCTAAATAACCATATAGGAGTTATTGCTCTTTTTCGTTGAATTTTGACAATTTTTTTCATGTTTTGAGTTATAATTCAAAAAAGTATTTGAGATAAAATTGAAGTTTGCATAGCAAAAGTGTCAACTTATCAAGAACTACAATTTAGACATATGTCTGGCAAGTTCTCATCGAATCCTATCTTAGAACATTATAATTTAACATAGGAACATATAGGAAAATGTTGTAAATTACTAATTTTTGAAAAAAAACCTTTCCTATATCAAATTGTTATTAATCAGGAATGATAATATGATGGTCATTAAACAAACGTATGATTTTAGTACCTGTTATAAGCCAAGATAACCACTACTGCAGGTCTAAGTTGAACATTAGAACCAATTTAACAATTTTGTAAAATTGTTACTCTTGAAAACTGTTTCATACCTAAAGTTGATATTTGTAATGCATTGTCACATGATGGTAATCAAACAGATGTATTGTTTTAGTATCAAACGTAATTGCAAGATGGCCGCCACCTCAAATCTTACTTTAATATTAAATCCTATTGGAGAATGTTAAACATTGCTAATTCTTGAAAACCGTTTCACATATCAAGTCTAAATTCACTAGGTATGGTATCACCAAATGTTATGCATTTGTACGGATCGCAAATTCAAAATAGCCGCCACCGGAGACACTTAAGGAAAATTCTTACCGATGAGACAGAAGTTGTCGAAATGTGCATACGCAGAAAATAAATTAACAGTAACTTCGGTATTTTGTTATTTACACCAAGTTGATATTAAATAGGCATTTTCATATGATTGAAATCTACAAGATTGGCAGTAAAATAAGATTTCTCATATAACCATGTTGGGAAGTCTTATTAGATCATTAGGCAGGTGAGCGATACACGCTCATGTGAGCCTCTGGTTCAGCGATTTTCCCCATCTGAAACAAAGCTGGACCAATGCCAAGCAAATTTGGCTTGAATTATCTCTTATCTCCAGGGTTTATAGTCTTTCAAGTTTTTTCTCTGGACCCAAAAACGTTGCTGCTGTTACTAAAAAAATAGAACATAGGGGTAAATTGCAGTTTTTGGCAAATAACTCAAAAACGTTTTGTTAATTTTTCAGTAGGAATTAAAACAAAAATGCATCGAAATCGCCTTCTCGGCTCATTTACAAAAATGTATCTCATCAACGGTACATTTAACGTGAAATCCGTTGAAATTGTACCGAAAGGAAATTTTTTTCAGGAGCGGAATGAAATAAATCCCTTACGTCCGATCAATAATATATATTCTACAGCATAATATGTGAAAACGACCAATTTGGCCCTTTTTGGCATTTCTTTGTTAAAACAAGCATGAAAACAATACCAATAGGCTATCCCAATCTTTTTTAAGCCAAGTAACATTGTGTTACAATTTCATAAGAAAATGGTCAACCAGAACTTAAGTTATCGCATGGAAACGAAGTGTCTATAGACACAGACGCGCTCCATTATCATACCAATATACGACCTTAAAATTTTTTCCGGTCGTAAAAAAATAAAAAAAAAACACCGAAATTTTGAAAATTTTACTGGAAAGGGGCAATAACTCTAAAGTGAGTCATCAAATTTTCTTCAAAATTGCAGATGTAAAAATCTGAATGCGATAAAATTATCAGCAACCTGCAATTTTGAAGAAAATCTGATGACCCACAAACAATAGAAGATACATGTTATACTATTATTACTATAAAGGTATATGGAGTAAATGTACAAGGGGCGAAATCCCTAGATTAAGCAAATGGAACGTTTTCATTGTTGTTCTTCATCTTGAGTCACCGTGAGGCCTTCAACAAAGAGCAAACACTCTTACCTCACAGTAAGTTCAAGACGGCCACTAGCACCGGTTTATATGGAATTCACTTGTTAAATGTTGAACAACTCCACATCCATGTCTTCACTGTTTTACATCATTTTTGTTATTGAAGCGGGGTCGGCAACAAGCATAACATATCGGGCAAAGTACTCTTACAAACACTGTCATCCGTTGCCAGACAAAGGAACCAATAGACAATACAACATATAAACGATCAAAGAGGACTCATCTAGTTGATTGTAAGAAAACTTGGCAAGTCAAGTCGGGAGATGTGGGATAGAAGGCCAGAAAAAATAGTTTAATTTATACAAAACAAAAAAGCCAAATGTTCAATTTTGATGGTCTATTTATATGAGAAATTCTCACATGAACAAGTACACCATAACTGATATAATAAAAAGAGTATACACCTCAAGCACGGGGAATTAGGCAGTTACAAAACTGCTTAGCATGTCAAGATCTACGTATGCTGCCATAAGAAAAAAGTCATATAGGAGGTACTTCATTTTTTCGTTGAATTTTCATATTTTTAAATGTTATTTAGGTATATGAAATAAAGTTTAAGCTTGAATAGCAAAAATGTTCAGCGTATCAATAACTACAATTTCTTAATATGTTTGGCAGGTTTGTATCTTGAAAACCGTTTCATACCGTTGGCATTTACAAAATATTGTAACATGATAGTAATCTAACCAGATTTTATATGTTTGTACCGAATATAAATCCAAAACTGCCGCCACTGAGGAACAACCCAATAAGATAGAATTTTAAATTGGTTGTTCTTGAGTTCGTTTCATGCGATCAAGTTGATATTAACTAGGCATAGTGAATGGATTGTCGTTTAACAAAAGTGTAATTTTCGGACCGATCATAAATCCTTACTTGGGAAATGCTATTTATTGCTAATTCTTGAAAACTGTTTCAAACATCAAGTTGAAATTAACTAGGCATGGTAAAAAAACCGTTTCATATATCAAGTTCATATTAACTAGGCATGGTTACATAATGGTCATCCACAAAATTTTATATATTAGAACAGGTCATAAATCGAAAATTGCCGCCACAAGAAAACATAGTTTTACATATTGGAAAATCTTGTAATTGTTTATTCTTGAAAACCATTTCATAACTCATATTGATATTAACTAGGTAAAAATTATGAATTGTTAATTCTTGAAAACTGTTGCATATATCAAGTTCAAAGACCCCTAAAGTAAGCCATATCGTACATCCAGGACTCGTCAGTGAGAAATGCACCAAAATCTTGAGTCAAATTCATAATAAAGTAAATGTCAATTTTTGTTTGAAGAATTTGTAAGAGTGAGGAAATTAGAAAAAAAAATTCAGAACGTAACACACAAAATGTGGTACAATAACAAAGTCTGCTTGTCCATCTACATTCCCTCAGCATGGTTTATGCAACTTTTCTGAGAGTATTGAACAGAACTTCGTTATACTTTTTCCAAGGACATCATAATGTCACAAAACACCAAAATCCCATAACCATGGAATAAATACATTTATGAAAAGACATCATTAAAAAGTAACATAAAACGCCAAGTTCACATAAACATGGAATAAAACATCGAATAACATCAATGCGCATATTTTCAAACAAGTTCGTAAACACATTTCATGCCATGAGAGATTACCATTACTGACAATAAACCGGTTGCCTTTTCCAACTGATTGTGCAACACTAATAAGGATCCATAACTTACGAAATCACATTTTTATCATGTTTTAAATAATCAAATTATGTTTTATATTTTCAGATTTGGTGAAATGTAGAAGAAAAAGTAAGTAAAATTAGTATTACATTTTTTTGTCAAATGTAAGGTGAGAAAACGAGGGCTTTTACAAATTAAAATTAAGAATGTAAGTTGAAATTAAAGAAATATATGATTGATATAGATTCTATAAATCGATAAAGCATTCATTGGATATAGGAACAAATTAAGCTAAAAATCTGATAGGTGATTGAACTCGTTTTCAAGATATTTCACATTTTAAAAATGGCGGGAAAGGTTTCCGCAGTCCTATTCTTTAGTATAGCATGGGGACATTATTTGGTACTGTCACATGGAAGGAAAATCTGCAATCTAATGAAAGCTTGCTTTCTGACCTTAAATGATTTGCTTAAGCCCTTTAATTACTAGAAAACTGCGTGTAATAGGAATAATAAATAATAAATCAGAATAACTTATACACATTTCAAAAACCTCACCTTACTACATCCTTAAGAAAGTCTAAAAAAAGACTACTTTCATATTGCAAGGTAACACAACAACAGACGCAAAAACAACAAATTCCACAGAAGTTAAACTGTACCTCCCTCTTCATATCGATTGCAACCAATCATTGTTTCAACAACAATTTTGCACTAACATGACTTCAAAGTATACCTTTTGAGTCCAACAAATAACTGGAATACATTTTTAATTCTCCAAGATAGTTTTAACTTATTTCTTTTATTATATCTTCATTTCTTCAATCGAAATATTAGGTGACTATTTGAAAACTTTACTGTCAAGTTCATTGTAGTTGTACTGCGATTCACAAGTACAATAATTTAAGATATAATTATTTCGCAACAAGAAATACCTTTTGGATGTAAATTATAATGGCCAGTCATCAATGTTCATTCTTATTAAAAATATCTGGTAAATACCATATGGAAATAGACATGGTCGAAATGCAAGGTTAAACTTACTGTTGCTTTCAAATACATTAATATTGTATTTATTTGCACACACACTGGCGTGATTTGAATTTGTCGTATATTTGACTGCAAGTTTTCTAAAAAGCATTACTTGTGAGTGCTCAAATAATTGGGACAATATACATTTGTCCTTGCATGGAAGCATATAAGACCCTGCCATAAGAGTATGATTAATTTCATCAGTATTTGTTTGCCAAATTGTTCAAAGACCAACAACTACAAAAAAAGAAAGACCTCAAGTACTGTTAGGAGTGCAATTTGCTTCAATTCTTTTTGAATGTTTCGATGTAGTTATTGTAAACTCAGGTCCACGTGTTGGAAGAAATGCCACGCTTCCTGCACGTTAAAGAACCCTTGTAGCAAGCTCTTTTTGGGGTGTTCCGTAGGTGATCGGCTACAAGGCTAAATTCCCCGCCCTTGACGATTTCACCCTACTTTTCCAGTGGCAGTCAGAATTTCCCGTCCCATGGCCATTTCCATACCCCAAAGTGATTATTTATCAACAAACTTGTTCTCGTCTTGATATAGCTGAAATATTGCTGATTAGACGTTAAACAATATTCAATCAATCAATCAATCGATGTAGTTATGCAGATCAAAGAATACCGCTGAAGTGTACGCTAGGGGCCATCTTGATTTCGCTTGAGGCGGTGAATTTTGTTCACCTCTGGTTTAAGACCCTGAGGGATCATCAAGATGTACACAGGAATAAAAGCCATGTGTTTGATAAACCGAAGTTTTCTATGTATCGTGTGCGATTTTGTCACATGTACATTCACTACATATCCTTTCTTTCCCCATAGACATCTGAATTTGAAATGGCTGGAGTTTACTGCAGGACAATACACTGACAATTGCATTTTGCTGTTTTTCTTATTAAAATGATGTTCACAGGGGCAAAATATAGGAATAAAAGTAATTTTGGAGGAATTTATCGATGTGTAAACGCGACCGACTCATCCTGAAACTGAATAAAGTCCAAAGTTTGGGAGTAAAAGACCGCGTTAACCCATCCATGAACTCCTCCAAAATAACTTTTATTTCTTAGAATTCCGATTTGTTAATCCTAGAACAATGATGTCACTGAATTCGACGTCACCATATACTGCACTATTTTAGCTATGAGCGTATAAATGGGCAGGAAGCCTTTATCGAGAAATGATTTCTTTGTTGTTCATGAAGTTGACCAATGCAAAGTTGAACGTTGCAAAAGCATTTGAAATGAATAATCAATGCAATACAGAGTAAGTTCAGATTTATGCGTTACAAAAACAGGAAAACAGCAAACACCTACAATGGCCAGGAACTACAATCACATGCCACAATTTACAAGCAAACTGCACCAGAAAAACAATAATGAAAACAAGAGACAAACATAAATAACGATAGGAACTCGGGGTAGCCGGACTTGGTACCGGCACCAGCAAAAGCCAGCTAAAAGTCAAATAAAAGTTTATCATCACTGTGGCACAAAAAAAAAACAATTTATTTTTCATAGACTCCAATAGTACTATTCTACCCATTTTTATATTTTGATCGCTGGTACATGTGTTAGCCCTCAAAACTAGCGGAATTGAATGGGGTAAACCTACATTAAATTTTCAGGGCGTCATTTCAGTCTTGATTTTCCGGATTAGCAAACCCCGAAAGATAATACCCCTGACGACACCAAAATATTCCAGAATTTGCATCTTCCTGCAGTAAGTTGAAAATTATCATACACATCTTTATGTCAATAGGTTGAATAACCAACAAACATATTTTGCAGTAATTCCTACTTCCAAAGGACCATTCCTCCCACTATTAGTAAAAAGTTCACCTTTGAAGGTTGTAGAGTGGTGACTTGAATTAAGCACTACTTTTGCAGTTCCAAGGCCAATTAGTGATTAGAGTCCACTTATGCTCGATTAAAAAATTTTTGGCAATTAAATATGAATCCAGCATATTGATTTTTTATCACACCTGTTAGTATTGTACAACAGCAGTAGAATAAACAAAAAATGAATAATTTACATAAAATATATCCCAGAAATATGGCATAAATAAAAACCAAAAAAAAACAAAAAAACAAAAAAACAAGAAACATATGTACAGAAAATACCAAAAGATTGAAACGAAAAAGCAAAGAGCATAAACTTTACCAACCTTTATATATTGAAATATAAGGAAAAAAACTTTTGTCAGGATTTTTTTTCTTAAACAACAACCGATTCGTCATTGACAGGACATTTTTTTTCAAGCTGTACTTAAAATAAGTTTTCGACGAAATCTAACGAATGTTTTCATATTCTATTTCTACATTTTGGAAAAGGTTCGGTATGGCCGGTTTTTGGCCCCCAAAATTAAAAACACATTAGTGGAGAAATAGCACTCTTTTTACAATGTTTAAAGTCATATAAAGTTGATTCAGTCCATTTTTGTGAAAAGATATCCTTAACATGATGTTGAGGTGGCTAAAACTTAGTCTGAAAACGGAACTGCAACAAATTTGTTAAAAATTGCATTATTTTACCCAGTGTTTTGCTCTAATAGCAGTGGCCACATGCGTGTTCAACCAAATACATACTTGTTAGTTACATTATACTGTGAATAAACTCGAATGTGGCCATTACTAATTTTAACGAAAATTGTATAAAATTCCACCAAAAATAGTAATATTTTCAGTATTTTTAAAATTTAGCCCACGTTTATGATGTCAACAATTAGAACATTTGCACTTAAATGCAAAACTATTCCTTAATTCTTATAAAGAAATAATTGCACTGTTCATATGATGATTTAGAATATATAGTATCAACATTTAAAAAATTCCGATTCTTTTAAGGCCAAAAACGGGTCATACTGAACCTTCTCATTGGCACAATTTGTACAAGAAATACTAATTGTAGAATTATATGTAAAAAAATCAATTATTGTATTTTGAAGGAAATTTGAAGGATAGAGTTGTAGAAAGTTTTAAATCTAGTAAGTATTAATTGTTAATTTATGTTTTGTTTTCAACTCACCTGCCCCGAAGGGCCACTTATAGAGCTATTACTATCACTTAGCGTCTAGCGTCGTCATCTGCGTCTTGTGTCGTTAGGGGGGAGTTAACTTTTTTCAAAGATCTTCCTTGAAACTGCCGGGCCAACATTTGACAAGCTTGGCTTGAATCAATATCAGAGTATCCGCTTTTAAGTTTTTGACATTTATGCTCAAGAATGAAAGACAGGGCCGCTGTTATAAAAAAAAACATTCGGTAAACTATTGTTTTTCGCAAATAACTCTCAAACCGTTGCAGATATCAAAAATCTAAATGGGTTAACAATGTTCAGCATGGGACCTTTCTAACCTTTCATTTTAAAGGCGTCTTGAAATTGTTGTCCTTTTTAGCTCACTTTGGTATAGCAAGGGTGAGCTTTTTTCATGACTTGGCGTCCATCATCAGTCGTAAAAAAATTTCATTTAGAATCTTTTTTAAATCACTGGGCCACATAGAAACGCACTTGGTAAAAAAAGTTTATGATTTTGTTGTTTGTACCTCGTCCAAGATGGTCGCAAGCAGGGAACATAGTTAAACATAGGGACACTATAGTAAATGGATTTAAAAATCACCTTGAAACCACTGAGCCAATTTAAACCAAACTTGGTCATTGGGTGGTTCCAATCAAAGTTTGAGAATTTTATATGCTTACCTTATCCAAGATGGCCACCAGCAGAAAACATAGTTAAACGTAGGACAATATGATAATACAATCAAAGATCTTCTCCTCTGGAACCACTCAAAAAATTGGAACATAAAAAAAAATAATGACAAAAACTGTCCTTAGGTAGGCCCTTCAATGTTTGGGATTTTTATGTTCTTACCTCATCCAAGATGGCCGTCAGTGGGAAACATAGTTAAAAATAGGACCAAATTTGATATTCAATTTAAGATCTCTTCTGAACCTACTTAAAGGATTTCAGTTAAATTTTAAAATAAAATTTCTTGGGTGACCCTCTTAAATATTTAAGATTTTTTTCCGTAGACGGCTGTCAGTGGAAGCATAAACTTACATAAGAGACAGTGCAGCATAGGACCTAGGAGATTGATACAAGGTCTTGAAGGCCTTATGTTCCATAAGATGTTCAATTTTTAGATCATCTGGATTTAGCTAGGGTGGGCTTTTGCCATCACTTGGCGTCCATCGTCCGTCGTAAGTTTTAATACAAAGATCTTCTCCTCTGAAACTATTGAATAGGTAGGAACCAAACTTGGTCATAATTGTTCTTGGTAAGCCCTCTCGAAAGTTTGAAGTTATTTTTGTTCTTACCTCTCCCAAGATGACCGCCAGCAGGAAACATAGTTTAACTTTTTTACCACATGTTTTACTTTACATCAAATAATTCTAAAAATGTACAGCAAAACACTTTTTTGGGTGTCTTTAACTTAACAATAAGATATCATGAAAAGTGACAATTATAAAAAAATGAAATAAAATTAAGGGAGGTAATAAACTTAATATGAAAGAGAATTCGTTATTTAAGTCTTTTGCAAAGTTCACAATAAAACTTCACAGGATGATAGAGTAGAAGCAAATTTCCGAATTAAAAAATATTTTGTAAATCTCCCGAAAGTCCCAAAGATTAAATATTTTGTTGAATTCTACTTAGAAACAATGCATTCTTTTGAGTGATAGTTTTTTCTTTTGAGACATGTTTTGGAATGCTTTTCTGGTATGGGTTGTAATGGATAATTAAGCTTTCAGTTTCAAAGAAAACCAAACAAATAATCTGATATTGTTGAAAAAAAGTATTCTGCTACATTTGTTTTAGCAATTTTAGCAATATGTATTAACTAGATTAATATGGGGAGATCCTGCCCAATTTTTTTTTAAAGGGAGATGCAAAATGTTTGATCATAGCAATATGTATCACCTTATAATGTGAACCTCTGTCCAATATGTTTTTGAATGGTGGTCTGATATTGGTTGTAAATGATAGTGGAGCTTTCGATTGCCATGGAAACCAAAAAAAAAAAATAAATAAAAAATAAAAAAATAAATAAAAAGAACAAAAAAGAATGAAAAAAAAAGAATTGTGCTACATATTGTTTTATATTTTAAACAACATGGCCGCTGTTACTTAAAAAAGAACACTTGGGTAAATTGCTGTTTTTTTTGCAAATAACTCAACTATCAATACAGATAAAAAGAATCTGATTGGGTAAAAATGATCAGCATGACCTAAGTCATTCGGAACCAAACTTATTCACAGTAGTCCTTGGATGGTCCTCTTCAAAGTTTGTGATTTTTATTATCGTACCTCACCTAAATGGCTTTCAGCATAGAACATAGATTACCATAGGGACTTTATGGGAAATACATTCAAAGGTCTAATCTTCCAAAATTACTGAGCTAATTGGAAACAAACTTTGTTACAATTTACCTTTGGTGGTCCCCTTTTGAGTTTGTGCTTTAAATGAACGTACCTCATTCAAAATGAATGATAGCACGGGACAAAGTTTAACTAAGGACCTTACGGGAAATGGATTGAAAAATTTTCTTTGAAACACCTGAGCTAATTGACAACAGTTTTAATCTGGTCCCCTTCAAAGTTTGTCGTTTTTAATGTTCGTACCTCATCCACGATGGCCGCCAGCATGGAACATAATTTAACATAGGACCCAATGGAAATTGCATTCAAAAATCTTCTCCTCTGAAACTGCTTAGCCTATGGGAAACAAACTTGGTCACAATAGTTCTCAGGTGGTTCTCTCTTAAGTTTGTGATTTTTCTGATTGTACCTCATCCAATATGTCCGCCAGCGGGAAACATAGTTTAACATAGGAACCATATAGAAAATGTATTCAAAGATCTTGCCATCTGAAACTACCAAGACAATTGGAACCAAACTCGGTCACAATAGTTCTTGGGTGGTCTCGCTCGAAGCTTGTTTATTTTATGATTTTATGATCGAACCTCATGCAAGATGGCCGCCAGCACTAGGCATAGTTTACACAGGACCTTATGGGAAATGCATTGAAAGATCTTCTTCTATGACTTGTGAGTCAGTTTGAACCAAGCTTCATAACAATTGTCCTTGGATGGTTCCCCTTCAATGTTTGGAAATCTTGTTACTTTTCGTCTAATTAATTGAAAATGATTGAAGTAGAGTCTTAATTACAGAAATGATCAGCAAAGTAAGATCTACCTATCCTGCAATAAAGGAGTTATTGCCCTTTTACTTGGGAACGTTTACGATTTTGATCCGTTTTGACCTACTAGTATATTTCAAAACCATTTGAGATGGAGGTTAACTTTTCATTGCAAAAATGTTCAGTTTATCGAGGACTACCAATTTTACATATGTACTCATCCAATATTGGCACAACGTAGCAACATAGTATAACATTGGACCAAATGGATAATGCATTCAAGTATTTTTTCAAAACTGGATGAACAATTTTTATGAAATTTGAACATATTAGTCCTTACGTAGTCCCCTTCGAAGTGTCTGATTTTCATGCTTATACATCATACGGCCGCCATCATACGACCGCCAGACGGGAACATAGTTTTATGAAGGACCCTAAGGGAAAACATTCAAAGATATGCTCTGAAACTGCTTGAACAATTTCTGTGTCCCTGCTGTAAGCAGATTCGTTACATAAGGATTACTAGTGTCGTCTTCCGTCGTCGTCGTCCTGCGTCGTCTGTCGGTTTTGAATCCACAACTCCCTAAAAACTACTTGTCTAATTCCAACCAAACTTTCAGGACATGTTTTTCATCTGGTCTAGTTGTGCATCTGGTACTTAAAATTTTGATTTTAGAAATTTAAGAGAGCCAAATTGCTCATGTGTGAGATCAGTTTTTAAATCTGCAAATCCTTCAAAACTGCTAGTCCAATTCTAAACAAACTTTCAGGATATGTTGTTTACCTGGTGTATCTGTTCAGCTGTTACTGAGAATTTAGATTTTACAGATTTAGAGGTTCACAGAGCCAGAACTGCTCATTTGTTAATCTGGTTAGTTAATCCACACTTCCATCATAATTATAAGTTAGATTCAAACTACACTTGGATGCTGTGTTGTTCATGTGGTGTAGTTGTGCCTCTGATACGTACAATTTTGATTCTGCAGATTTTAAAGGTTTACAGAACCAAGATAGCTGATTTGTTTATTCAGTTTGTTAATGTTGAACTCCTTGAAAATTATAAGTCATATTCAAACCAACCTTTCAAAATATGTTGATCACTTCCTGACACTTAAAATTTTGATTTCACAGGTTTAAGAGGTTCACGGAGCCAAACCAGCTCATATGTTTATTTGTTTCTTAATCAACTCCTTTCACAACTGTCTTTCAGATTCTAACCAAACTTATGTTGTTTATCAGGTCCGGGTATGCACATTATACCTAAAAGTTTGTTTTTAAGATTTAAGCCAACAGCTCATTTGTTAATAATAAAGTTTGTTAATCTGCAAGTCCCATAAACTGCAGTCATATTCTAAACAAATTGGAGAATATAATTTTTCTCTTAACCTAGATATGCACATGATACTTAATTTTACAGATTTTAGAGGTTCACTTGGCCAACAATGGCTCTTCTGTAGTGTAGGCGACTCATGTGTTCTATGGAACACCCATCATTTATCTTTAAATCTGTAGATAATAGTCCCCGGGTGGTCCCTTGTTATGTTTAAGATTTTTATTTTCCTTCCTCATCAAAGACAGCCGCCAGCGGGGAACATAGTTAAACATATGATCCTTTTGGAAATGCATTCAAAGATTTTATCCTTTGAAACCACTGGGCCAATTTGACCAACTTGGTCACAATAGTTCTTGGATGGTCCCTTTCAAAATTTGTGAATTTTATGTTCCTATCTCATCAAAGAATACCATCTGCAGGGAACATAGTTATAATATGACCCTTGGATAATTATATCAAAATCTTCTCTTCTGAAATTGCTTGAACAATTACGATTAAATTGAAAGATAATAATACTTGGGCGGCCTAATTAAAGTTCTTGATTCTTATATTGATAATTCACCCTAGATGGCTTCCATGGGGAACATAGTTAAAAAAGGTCCTTTACCAGTGTCTTTAAATTTGATGATTTTCTTATTCCTTCCATTCACGGTTGCTGCAAGATGAGAACATAGGTTTACATAGGACCTATGTGACAATGCATAAATTTGAAACTGCTTAGCCATTTTGCAAACAGGTAGCAATGGTCCTAAGATGGTCCTTCTTTTAAACTTATGATTTTTAAATTACCATATATAGCTACATGTACAGCAAATCGGTAATCCAAGATTGCTGCAACCGATTATCTTAGTTTAACATTGGACTTTATGGGAAATGTATTCAAATATCTTCTGCTCTGAAACCACTTGAACAGTTTTGATTAAGGTAGATTGACACTAAAACACGGCACATTCGATTGGCGCATTTGCGAAACACGAGTCGGATGCGGAATTGACTTGATTTTCAAGCCTGAATTATCCTTTTTTTTTTCCTTTTCATTGTGACGTCAGAATTGATTGACATGCACTTTCCCTCCAATTTTCCCGTAAATAGTGTGTATTTCGTTAACAATATAGAATATCTGACTTAATCAAACGTTGACTTACAACAAAATACCGAAGTCACTGTCAATTCAGTTTCTGCATACGCGCATTTCGACAACTTATGTCTTTTCAGTGCAGATCAAATCAAAACAATCGGAAATCCATATGCCGAAATTACCAATAGGATCTAAATAGTAAAGCCAAAAATCAGCTAAGGACAGAGTTATGCGAAAAGGAGAAACTTCAAGTTTTGCACAAAACTTTGCTTAATTTATATATAACCAGTTTCCAAATAAAATCGGTTTTCGGGCAAGCACCGAAGTACTGACTACTGGATTGGTGAATACCCTCGGGGACAAACAGTCCACCAGCAGAGGCATCGTCCCAGTGGTAACAAACAACAAAATACCGAAGTCACTGTTAATTCAGCTTTTGCATATGCTCATTTCGACAACGTATGTCTCTTCAGTGCAGTTCAAATCAAAACATTTGTAAATCCGTATACCGAAATATGAATAAAAGCTTATAGAGAACAAATATCCAATAGGGTCTAAATAGTAAAACCAAAAATCAGCAAAGGACGGAGCTATGCGAGAGGGAGATATTCTTTAGTTTTGTACAATTTTTTTTAATTTATATATTGCGAGTTTCCAAATAAAATCGGTTTTCGGGCGAGCAACGAAGAACTGGCTACTGAGTTGCTCAATACTCTCGGGGACTAACAGTCCACCAACAGACGCACCAGTGGTAACAAACCACAAATTACCGAAAAACATATAGTTTTTTCAGCTTAACATATAGCTGATGTCTATATCTCTGAGATAGCAAACTATTTCAAAAAATCTATATGATATTTATTTCGTATGAAAGCTAAATAATAAGCATGTTCACACAGTTACCTACTTTGTAAATTTTACTGAAAAAATACTGAATTCGGCCTGATTTTCAAAGCCTTGATAACAGGAAAAGATGATCGGTGACATATCAGTTTTATTTTATTTTTATTTAAACTGGACTAAATATTTTACGAAAGGATATGGAGTAAATGAACATGAGACCATAACACATATGTTAACTCCAACTCCAATAATTTTTATGAGCTGTATGGCCATTTCAGAAATTAATTCCTCATCAGCAGCACTAAAACCCAAACAAAGGAAATCCATAATTTCAAAAATTGTTTAAAATGCTTTACACCAAACGAAATCCGAATAATCAGTAATATCAAATATAGCTCGGGACAATACTACGATGGAGGGAGTTAATCCTTAGGTTTTAGAATCTACATTAATTTAGATAATAGTAATTGAACAAAGTGTACACATAAGACCTGCAAAATATCGTAAAATAAAAACATTCTGTTCGATATTTTTATTATTCTCGATCTACCCTAAATTGGAATATAATAGTTTTAGTTTGTCTCCTTCAAAGTTTGTGATTTGTTTTTACCTACCTCATCCAAATCAGCAGCACTCAGTGAATATAGTTTAATATTTGAACCTACGGGAAAGACATTCGGAGATCTCCTGTGAAAATGCTTATATTTAATAAATTTGAGCAGAACAGTCCTTAGGAAGTCATCTTCAGAGTTTGTGATTTTAATGTTAATACCTCATCCAAGATGGCCGGCAACAAGGAACAGATTTTAACAAAAGAACCTTCTCCACTGAAACTGAAAAAAGTATTTTGATAAGATTTGTACATATTAAGTTGTTTGGTGGTCCCCTCCAAAATGTTTGAGTTTTATGTCCACATCTCATCCAAGATGGCTGCCAAATAATGAATATTTTCTAAGACACTGTAACATCTAGTGAACTGATGTATGAGTAATCATTGGATGGTACGTCCTCTGGTGACATTGAATATAAACAGTAGCCAGATAAGCGATAGAGGCTATGTGAACCTCTAATTCTTTATGCTTTCGAGGATGTCCGAATGACAATGGCATATGCCATTGGAGTTAGCATCGGCGGCGTCTATGTCGTTTTTGTCAGCGTCAGCAAAAACATTAATCTTGATTCTAGACTGTTAGTATATTCACATTTGATACGAGACTTCTTTATAATAAGCGCTTTCTGGAACAACCATATTTGTAGACATTTTGACCTTGCTCTGGGGAAAAATATAAAAAAAGAACCTTCAAATTTGTTCTAGAAGCTGGTCATTCATTATAATTACAAAATTGTTCATGCTTTGAAAGATTGTTCCATATTCCTGTTTCTTTTTTTAAAATCAACATCTTTATTGGACAATAAGCTGTTAACATTAACTTTGTTGGTTACAGCTTTGGCCAACAAAGTACCCTGCAATGCTAATATCTATATGTTCAGGGTTTCATATAGATAACATATTTAACTTAAGTGTTAATATTACAATTTACGACAGTTACATATGTGAAATACAATAATATAAACAATTAACTGAATATTTCCATATTTCATAGAATTTTATATTTGAATATGCATACATACACAAATATTAACATAAAAGAAAAATCAACTAATTTATTCTACGAGGGTTGTCGCTAAAGTTTTAGGACAAGTACTAATAAAAACAAAAACAACGTTTCATTTCTATCTTTTTCTGATATTCGTGATCTGCAACAAAAAAAAAAAAACAAAAAAAAAAACAACAAACAATGTATAAGTTTCCCCATGATTTTTTCTTCGATATGGAAATAATGACTTCATATTGGAAGCGGAGATCGGTACCCGGAGCTTGATAACAATACCTTGTAACGCGCAAGATGTTGTTTTTAGATTTTTTATGTTTTCGCAAAAAAATCTCGCAAACAATTTCCTGAAAATTATACTATGACGTAAACAATACTAATGACGTTACACCTGCCAAATTTCAAAATTCTAAGTCTTGATATGGCAGACACGTCGGGTTTTGAAGTCCGGAAGACCGGAACTGCATTTCCGAAAAAATGAAACGTTTTTGGCAAAGGTGGAGCAGAGAGCGGTTATAAAGTTTTGTGTTGACATCGGAAAGACACCAATAGAAACTCACAAATTCTTAAAGCAGTCGGAGAAATACTTTAAAGTTCAGCGATCGTTGGTGTATAGGTGGCACAAAAGGTTTTCAGAAGGAAGCGATAGTTTAGCGGACAATGAAAGGGACGGAAGACTATCTTACAGAGAGTCAGATAGTATGAGAAATGAAATCCGGGACGCTATTAACACCGACCGCCGCCTGACAGTTCGTGAAGTCGCCGACAAATGCAATGTTTCAAAACCAAAGCACATCGAATTCTGACAGAAGATTTGGGTGTGAACCGAGTATGTGCGACATGGGTTCCAAGAATTCTTACAGATGAAAATATGACAAAACGGGTAGAACTTTCAAAACAGTTTTTGAGAAAAGCTGAACACGGTGGTGTTAGGTTCCTGGATAGGATTATTACAACGGACGAGAGTTGGTTCCATTATTATGATCCGGAAACAAAGCAACAATCAAGTTAGTGGAAAAACTTTGACTCTCCTCCACCCAAAAAGGCAAAAATCACGAAATCCCTCGGAAAAAATATGTTTATTCTTTTTATGGACAGGAAAGGAATGATACTGACCCATGCCGTTCCCAGAGGCCAGACTGTAAATTCTGAATATTATTCTAAGGTAATTTAAATCATACTTGTTATTTCATTATAATTATTTTATTTATAGATATAAAATACTGAAAATGAATAGTTTAAATGAAATTTTCATTATTTTTCTTATAAATTAATGTAACGGTTAACCTAATTCGGTGAATTAAAAATGTCCTTTTGTCTTGTTAGGTTCTTCGTCGAGATTTAGTACAAGCCTTAAGAAAGAAACGACCTCATTTGGCTGCTAACTTGGACAATGTTATCATACACCAGGACAATGCCCCTGCGCATACATCGCAAAAAACTCAGATATAACTCGATTTACTTGGATTTAAGTTTCTTAAACACCCTCCTTATAGCACAGACCTAGCACCAATGGATTTTGCCGTATTTCCGTATATCAAATCATTTCTCCGTGGACAGAAGTTTGACGATTTACCTGATCTTAGGCATGCAGTGATGAACATAATTTTGCACATGAAAACTGAACAATATGAGAAAATTTTTAATGACTGCTTAAAAAGATGCAAGAAATGTGTTGACCAAACTTCACATGAAGATGGATCCTTATCCCGAAAGATGCAAACAGGTCTTGGAATTTTCAAAACGGCACCGGTTCCCATGAAAATGGCAAAAAAGGCGGGAAAATGAAAGTGCTCAGAATTGGATGAAACTTTATAGGAAGGTTGCTTAGGACATGGGCAAAATGTTTCCGATGTCCAAGACTTCAATATGGCACTGGTTGTCATGGAAACGACAAAAAAGGCGGGAAAATCAAAGTGCTCAGAATTGGATGAAAATTTACAGGAAGGTTGCTAAGAACATGGGAAAAGGTTTCCGGTGTCCAAGACTACAAAATTATATCCGTTGCCATGGCAACAGAAAAAAGGCGGGAAAATTGAAAGTGCTCAGAATTGGATGAACATTTACAGGAAGGTTGCTAAGAACATGGGGAAAAGGTTTCCGGTGTCCAAGACTACAAAATTATATCCGTTGCCATGGAAACAGAAAAAAGGCGGGAAAATTCAAAGTGCTCAGAATTGAATGAAACTCTACAGACAGGTTGCCAACGATGTGTGGAAGTGATTTGTAGCCC
>MJUU01050591.1:128808-200347 GCA_002080025.1 Modiolus philippinarum | reverse complement strand
AGCAGGGGTCCAAAGTTCGACTTTTGTTGATTTTTCCAAAAAAGGAGGATGTATGTTGAGGCCTCTGTAGAACTCCTGACGGCAAAGTTTTCAACCCCGCTTGGTAAAATCAAAGCAGATGCCCTGCCCAACCTCCACCATAAGCGCCTGGGTGGGTTTCTGCACCTTGAGCCCACAGCAGGTTTCCAAAGGTGAATGTCAAAACGTCGGAAATGACCACTTTGAGACTTTCTGTAGAATTCCAGATGGTAAAGTTCTTAACCACTTGTGGTTTAATTGGAAGCTAGTACCCCTGTCTCCTTCCAACTAAAGTGCCCAGGTGGGTTTCTGCACCTTAAGCACACAGCAGGGGTCCAAAGTTCGACTTTTGTTGATTTTTCCAAAAAGGGGTGGGGGTGTATGTTGAGGCCTCTGTAAAACTCCTGAAGGCAAAGTTTTCAACCCCGCTTGGTAAAATCAAAGCAGATGTCCTGCCCGACCTCCACCATAAGCGCCTGGGTGGTTTTCTGCACCTTGAGCCCACAGCAGGTTTCCAAAGTTGAATGTCAAAACGTCAGAAATGACCACTTTGAGACTTGCTATATATAGACTTCCTGTATTGTACTTGAATATGCATATGTATGAACTCCCCAAAAGAGGCCTGGTTTTTGAATTGTCTTTGTTTATTCATCAGTGCGGCAAATTAGTCTATTAGCCACCATAGAATAATATATAACTCTTACGCATTTATATTAGTGCATTTGGGGAATATATCAGGGACAAACGTATCGAACATATTTAACTGGAAAATATGCATTAGATTTATCAATTTCGAAAGAGACAAATGGGGGACGTACCATTCATGGCTGCAGTGAACCCCAAACACTGTCTTGCTTAAACTTTGATTCGGCAACTTTCGACTACCACTTGGTAATATAGAAAATTTGGGAGATATTTCATCCAATATATAAACAAAGAGGTAGTTTTATTATTCTGAATTTGTAATTAAGTTTTTGAAATGAAATTATCAGTCGGAAAGAGTATATATTCTGATCTATTTTTGAAATCTAAAATAAGAGTTGCGAAGGTATTAGAATATTTCCAATATATATCACAATAAACTCAATTCTCAGACAAAACGGAATAAATAAAAGGGAGATAACTTTGTTTTTTTAATATGTTTTTTTTTTCTTCTTGAAGTAAGATAAAATTTTCTATTTCAACATAGCTTAACATTCTTACATATAACTTTTTCCCTTATTTATTAATTTAATGATTGCTATATTCGACAATTATACTTAATTTCAACTTTGTTATTTCAATAAATTATTAACAATTCCAAGTATAGATATTTTTACAAATTTGATTAATGCTGTTTTTTATAAGGCGCAGATCCAGGAAATTTGAAAAGGGGGGTTCCAATTTAAAAGTAAAAGGCACGAAAAATTTTCGGTTATACCTTGATAAAACATCAGGATATTCATTAAAAAATACATGATTGTCCGAAAAGGGGGGGTCCAACCCCCGGAACCCCCTTTGGATCCGCCAATTAAAATTTTTACATTAAAAAAGCAGTTACTAAGTACCACATTCTTATTTATGCACTGTATTTACGATGAGCAAATGTTCATGGTTTACAGGTCATTTTTGCTTTTGTCTGTCATTTTTAAACATTTTTAATAAATTGGTCGGTACAAATTGTTTTAGGTGAGTTAGGGCCTTATTTTAATTTTTGGTTTTTAGACAAACCCAAAAATTGGTCGCTAGAAAATTGGTCGCTAGAAATTGGTCGCTCACTTGAGTCTGCTCCCTACAACCCTTCAGTCAAATTCTTGTCTTTTTACAGTCGAACATCATCGAATGGATTGTTGTTGAAACCTGTATGAACTTTGATCTATATAGACAACACGAGATGCTATTAATGTTTGAAGGTTGACTCTCGATGTAAGTACAGTAAATCCCTCATAATGTATACAATCATGCATGTTTCATTTGTGAAAAATCACTCATTATTTTGAAAAAAATAAAAATTTAAAAAAATGAAATAAAAACTTAGGTTTACATTTTATTAAAGAATGAGCATGAACTAAAGAAAACAAGAAGTAACAGAATTAGTTACTGTTAAACCCGATCTAAGCTGATATATTTTAAGGCTTGAATGAATAAATACATGCAAATTTTGTAATGAACTTGACCAAACACATGGAGAGTGAGAATTATGAAATACTACCAATGAGAACTTAGCCAAAACAATAAATTTTTAAAGTAACATTTAATGTGTTCTGTTGTGTTAAACCAGCTCATCGATATTCATACTCTTAATTTTAAATTTAAAACTTTTAACTTTAACTTTAAGCATACTTTACTTGCTCAATAACAAAATCTGCTCAATAACAAACTGCAAAACGGATGAATCATATAGTCTCTAACATTGTTTCTCGCTTATTACGTATATTTCTCAAATCGAGATACTTAAATGAACATTTTACAATTCGAGGTTTACCGAAAACTTTTAAATGTGAGAATGGTACTGCTCATTGAGTAATGAGTAATGCTCATTATTGAAGGTCTCATGGTGACTTCAAGATGAAGAACAACAATAAAAGCGTTGTTCCATTGCTGTGTTTTACCATGTATTTGTAGAGATTTTGTCTCATTTGCATTTACTTCATATCCCTTCATTGTTAAATTATCGAGATTTTGGAAATTATCGTAATAAACGGGAAAACAATGTTAGATATTGTTTTTCTAATTCCAACTGAATTTATTTGAGGTTAGGTTATCTCCGTAGTCTTCATAAAAAAACTACAGTTATATACAGAAAAACCCAAAAGATGCGTAATTACAGAAAAGTAAAGTCGAACGAGAGAGAGAGAGAGAGAGAGAGAGAAAAAAAAGAAAAACAAAGACATGAGACATGCACAAAAAAATCTGAAAATATAAACAACATTCAAAACTCAGGCAATTATGGGGGTGAACTCCAATAAAAACCAAGAGCGATATCAGGTACTCCGGAAGAGGAAGCGTGATTTGCACCGTATCGACACCTGTCACACTGTCAGTGAGTCAGTCAGCCAAGGGTAAAGTAAAAACCAGAAATGAAATATATAATCCAAGCAGACGTGAAATTTGTCAAAAACTTTCAATTTTCATTTGGGACGCCGACACGTCTTTTTTAAATAATGATTGAGCATACTCCAAGCATAATAGTTTTAACTAAAAATGTTACTGCTTGGTTCACCATTAACTTTGCAACAACGAACTGTGCTGTTGAAAATAAGTCATCATAATTTATGTTTAATATTTGGTTTAAAATATATACTATAACAAAAAATATTTGAAGTATAGAAAATGGGGGTAATAACAAAATTACCGTACAGAGTTGTCAAAAGCCGAAGTCCATGAGACAAAAAGAGTAATCTGGTGGAAACCACAGAAAAAATTGACGACCTGAATGGTCCTGACTTGGTATAATTTCAATATTGCAACATTAGGTTTCTCATCGCTTAAATTAATAAAATATATATTAACAGAAATTGTATAGGAGCAAGGGGTCTTTTTCATAGGCAAATATTGTTAAAAATTATACGAAAGGATATGGAGTAAATGAACATGAGACCATAACACATATGTTAACTCCAACTGCAATTAATTTAAATGAGCTGTATGGTTATTTCGGAAATTAATTCCTCGTCAGCAGCACTAGGACCTAAACATGGGAAATCCACAATTTCAATAAATATTTTAAAATTTTAAATGCAAAAACCAACCGAAATCAGAATAATCAGTAATATCAAAAAAATAGCTGAAGCAAAAACTACGATGGAAAGAATTAAACCTTAGGGTTTAGAATTTATCTAAATTTAGATTAAACACTCAAATAGCCTGATCTAAACACCTAGTTGATTTCGATACATTTGTTTCTTTACAGACAAAAAGGGAATAAAAATGGGAGCAGCATCAACAAAGGGACAAAGAATAGAATGTGTAGTAGCAATGGATTTTGGGACAACATATTCAGGATATGCATTTTCTTCTGTTGCTGATTATAAGAAAGACAAACTAAATATTACCCTCAACCAAGCCTGGAATGCTGGAGTGGCACAGTTGGTATCTTACAAGACTCCTACGGCACTTCTCCTTACTGCATCCGGGAATTTCAAATCATTTGGGTATGAAGCAGAAAGAGATTATGAACATATCTTGTTAGACAAAGATGAAAACAAAAACAACTATATGTTTTTCAGTAGATTTAAAATGGAGTTATATTCAGGAGAGGTAAGAAATACTTGATGGTAAGTAACTTTACGTTTCAGTCTAAAGAATCCGTGAAATTGTATTTCGTAACTTTCAAATTTAATTAATTTGATTTAATTAAATATGTCCTATACTAAGTGTTTTTTTGGTTGTATCAAGTTTCAAATAAAGTAGCTGTGCTTTGATTCTTCAGGTCCATTAGCTACCATATTTAAGGGACCCTTTGATTCTTATTCATGGTGTTTGTTATTTATGAATGTCTTGATAAGTGATCTCTCTATACTATTGTGCTGAGTAACGAAACGAAGGGATTTCGTCACTAATTGCACTTGGTTAAAACGTTTAACGATTGCCTGTCAAATAAGTTTTAATCCAAAGTCTCTCAACAATTAAAAAATCACACAATCAAATGTAAGAGTGAGATGAAGTTTATTTTTGGTGTTATATAAGCAAAATATCACCCCATATACTCTTTTTGAAAATAGCTGATAACATCGATGATGCCGAACGTTCTTTGCGGTAGTGAGGAGGATTTTTTTCTTCTACAATTATATCATTTTCTTGAAAACTTGCATTTGTGTTCCCTTAACATTATTTTGTTTTAATTTTTCATCTTCGGAAAAAAATCAATAATTAACGAGACACTTTTAATTCAATCTTGAGAACTTAAGTTCGCAATTCATGCAAAGATGCATTTATTACAATTAATGATAATAAAAAAAAAAATAAAAAAAAAAAAACAACAACATTTATGCCATTTTGAATATAATTTTTAACCTGTATCATATGTGACTAATGCTTTTCATGTACTTAAGTTCAGTACAAATTCGGCATAGTATTCAATAAAGGTGTTTGGTTAGAAGAGTAAGTGTTGCGGCTTTCAACTAAATTGATAATTGATCATAATTAGTTATCTCTTCTAACTTTTAAAACATAAAAATAATTCTTTCAGAAAAATAAGTAATTTTATTTTTTTTTGCATGTAGAGTTTTCTTTGTCAAATTAAAAAATATATATTCGTTTATTACATTATATCACAATATTTGATGGTAAAGACATTGAAATTTTACGTGTTTCTGAAGTACACATTTAAGAGTGTTGATCTTGTTTTCATTCAAAGATAACTACGTCTACAATGTTGAAAGATGTCTGTGGTGTAGAACATTCAGCGTTAAAAGTTTTCTCTGAATCTATCAAAGCTTTACGAGACCACTGTTTGGAAATCATGGAGGACCAGGGCAACAAGTATGAAGAGGATCAAATTAAATGGGCCATAACAGTACCAGCAATCTGGTCAGATGAAGCCAAAATATTTATGAGAAAAGTTTGTGAAACTGTAAGATTTTTTTCTTTTTGATACTGTTAGGCCTACAAGGACATCGATGATGAACAACATTAAAAGCATTGTTCCATTGCTTGTGATTTTTTAGTATTTGTCTCATGCACATTTAATCCTAATCCTTTCATTGATTATTGATTAAGACTAGTCACAATGAGATGTGTTTTACGTCAACATGGAGATATATAATTTCCATAACGAGAACAAGTTGATTATGAAATTTCTCACATCGAGTTAAATAAAATTTGCAAGTGTTTGAAAGCGAGGCTTGCCGAGCTTTTAAACATTTGAAAATTTATTTAACGAGATGTGAGAAATTTCATAATTATCGTGTTTAAGTTGTGGAAACTGTTTCTCTAATGACTGGACGAAAAACACCGAGGATTGTATTCCGAATAAATTTGGCGGGAAATATCACGAAACTTGTTCTCCTCTCTAGAGAGGAGAACAAATGTTTCCACACCGTTCAGGAAATGTGAAAACTGGATAGAAATTAGAGAAATCTATTATATATATTCCGGTTTACAAAAGTAAATTTACAAAGTTACAAAAAAATAAAATTACAAAAGTGTACCTGTACATGAGATTATATCTCATGTGTACACTTTGTTTATAACTTTTATCTAAGTTTATGTAAATTCTAAACCCAAGGCTTAACTCTCTCCATCGCACTTTTGTCCTGAGCTCTATTTGATTTTACTGATTATTCGGATTTCGTTTGGTTTTATGCATTTTAAACATTTTCTGAAATTGTGGATTTACTATGTTTGGGTTTTAGTGCTGCTGGTGAGGAATTAATTTCCGAAATGGCCACACAGCTCACTAAAATTATTGCAGTTGGAGTTAACATGTGTTACGGGCTCATGTTCATTTACTCCATATCCTTTCGTAAAAGCTTGCTTTTAATTGGATGATATTCCCTGTATACCAACATGTATTCGGAAAACTGCCAGTCAATATAAATTGTCATGGAAATTGACAACGTTTAACTTATTACATGAAAATAAATGTGAAATCGACAGGAGTTCATTTCGGCAAAATTTCTTGTTTCATGTTTGCAGGGCTGTTCACCGGAATATAAATATATATTACACCACAAGATCCCATTCATTACCATATCTTATCCACTAGAGATAGTTAAATATTAAAATTTTAATTGCAAGGCTTGCCATCAAATTTTACTATTGAGAGTGGATAAAATATGGTAATAATCGGGATAAAGTGGTGTAATCTTTTTCTCTAATGATCAATGATAAACATCGAGAACTATATTCCGAATAGATTTGGCGGGAATAGAAAATTTATCCAACGGATCGAAACCGGTTTAAATTTGACATATCATAAGAGAAATGTAATTCACGATATAGACGGATATATAACATGACTTACATCGTCTATTACCTGAATAAAATTTAATGTTTGACGTGAAAGGTTGATGTGTCAGCTTTTAAGGTTCCACTGAAGTAAAAAATTAGGACACTAAATAAACAAAAAAAAATTGTCTGTATTTCACAAGCTGCAAGAAATATAGTAGATTATTATTGCGGAATGTGCTCTTTTAAACATAACCTACACGTACACACTGACAAAATTGTAGATAAATTTGAAAATTTTATCTCATAGGCAAATCGTTTCATTTGGTAAACACTCAATTTTCAAAAAAAAAATCAGGAGATCTGAAAAGGACTTATATGTTTCATAATTGTTGTGGACGTATACTTTAATATTTAAGGAAGGGCAAGCTAATGCCGATTATTTGGGACTACTGTTCATTTTCAAGATTCAGTTCAATTTTGCCACTACTGCAGAAGAAACCATTAAAATTCCATGAAATATCCATTAAAATACCATTTATATGCCATTAAATGTCATACATCCATTAAAACTACCCATTATTTTCTGTCAAAAACTAATTAATGGTTTTGTTAAATATGCCATTAAAATAAAAATTAATGATATGAAATAATGAAAATACCATTAATTAATCATTAAATTGACTGAATAATTTCTCTTTTCATTAGATTAATGGGCATTAAAATAACAATGGGCATTAATTACTGTAGAAAAAGAAGTAATGGCCATTAAAACAGACACACATATCAAATGAATGACCATTACATCAAATCAAAGTCAATTTCATGACCATTATATTAACTGTTTATAATTTGATGGTTGTTATTTAGTAAAACACACAAATTAATGCCCATGAATTATATGATTTATATATTAATGCCTATTACTTTGCATAATTTATATATCAATGCCCATTATTGTGCATGACTTATACATTAATGTCCATTACTTTATATGATTTATGTATTAATGCCCATTACTTGACTTAATTTATATATTAATGCCCATTAATTGACATGATTTATATATTAATGCCCATTTCTGTATATGATTTATATATTAATGCCCATTTTTTGACATGATGTATATATTTATGCCTATTAATGGACGTTATATATGAATTAATATATATTTATGCCTATTAATGGACGTTATATATGAATTAATGCCCATTACTATACATAATTTATACATTAATGCCCATAAATTTATATGACATATATAAATATCCATTGCTAATTTGATTAAATATGTATACCCATTAATAAAACTGATTTATAAAAAAAATAAGGGTAGGTTGTTTTAGCAAACTAAAATGTATGCATCCCCCTCTCTTGCTTGACAATTTCTTTCATGCACCATATAAAAAATGACATGCACCTTTATATAATATAAATTAAATGTGTAAGGTTTGATTTCAATCCCATGAAAGGTGTTGAAGAATTCACGCTCGCAAACCATATACAGTCGAACTTTAACGGCTCGAACACACAAGGAACCGACGAATACAATTCGACCCAAAGGGATGTTCGAGATATCGAGGTCGAACTATACTTTCAACCAAAGTTAAACTGCAAAATTTGCCTACATCGATTTCGATGTGCCCCGTGTTGTCTATCGATGTTGTTTTTGTCCTTATTTTGTCTTTCGTCGGGCTACTTAATGACAAATATTTGTAGGCATACATTGCCCGATTTCACCTTTTTTCTCAATGACAGCTCCCGACCTGTGTTGCTTCAATGACATATTTTAGCTGCGATCGATGTTGCTCAACATTTTTATTCTCTTCTTGTAACCCTGGTGCTTTCAGCTGGATAACCCTGACCATCGCCCAAGTTGTCATTCCATGGCGGGTGGGGAACAAAGCAGTGACCTTGATATAATTTTTGTCAAGAATACCGCTTAAGTGCACGATAGGGGCCTTCTTGATCTCGTTTGAGGGGATGAATATTGTTCACCTCTAGTTGAAGACCCTCAGGCGACATCAAGATGTAGACAGGAATAAAAGCCCTGTCCTTGATAAACTGGAGTTTTCTATGTATCGTGTGCATTTTTGTCACATGTACATTCACTCCACATCCTTTATTTTTCCTATTTAACATGTACAAAGGGACATTCCAAAAAATTCGAAGCATGTGGTTCCAGTTATTACAGTTCGAGCTATCGAAGTTCTATTGTACCCTATAGATCCTGTATATTGAAATGAATTTTCTAAGACATTAAGGGGCATGACTCTTGAAAAAATTTGTGAATCATTAAAAAACAAACAGCATGCACATCGTCACACCATCTTCACACCATGATCATAATATATGTCAGGTTTTATTTCAATCAAATGCAAGTTATTAAAGAATTCGCGCTTGCAAACTATATATCCTATATATTATATATTGAATTCAATAATCAAATAGAACAAAGTTAAAGTTATTTCGGCATTGTAGGTGATATGGCTATAACTGCAATTTATCATGGTATATCTACGACTGCACTGTATGCGCTTACAGTTACTTCCAAAAAAATTAGGTTGGTACTTAAATTATTTTTTTCAAAATTAGCAATTTTTCCAAGTCCATTTTAAGTTTTTGGACCATTTGACCAGAAGTCTGCCATTTTGAACACATACAAAATTTTATGATTAGAAACTTTGTTCACCTCACCTAGATCTATTACATGCATCAATACTAAACAATAAGTTATATTTTTTTCCTGTTGCTAACAACTGCATGGAGATAAATCTTCAACAGAATGACAGTAAATGGTTTGATATTCATGATGTCCTAATTGTACATTTCAACAGTGCATTACGTATAATATATTCTTCCTATTACCACTGTTTTACCACAGTGAACTCTAAAAATAAATACTGTATATAAACATTGCACTCTGAATAAATATATAAAACCTGTTGTTTTTTTGTTTGTTTGTTTGTTTTTTTTGGGGGGGGGGGCGTAGGGGTCATGTTTTACCACTGCCAGATATTTATTTATCATGATAATTATTTTCCATCCATATCCATGTACATACATTATGCACGTCATGTGTAAATAACCTTGGGCCAAAAATATGCCTGTTTGAATTTAAATTCTTTGAAAAAATAAGGTAGGTAGGTAGCCTGGTAGGCAAAGTCATTTTATTTTTTCAACTCATTTCATCATGTTTATATAGACACTTATTAGGAATATATTTTACTTCAAAAGTGTTTAACCCAAAACATGATATTTACTAGCATTTTGCCAAAAAGTACTAATAAAATATGTTAGGGTAGGTAGAGGAAATAGGGGATAAGGAAACCTTAAACAGGCACATTTCTTGGCATTACATCCATATTGAAAATTACTTTCGTTAAGCATTTTTTATGAAGTAAACTACTATTCATAGTAATATTTTTTTGCCTAGGGCTTTAATCAATTCGTAAGAAACATCTATTATTCAATGAAGTATGTGCGGTAAGGACCTAAATCTGTCAATACTTTAAATGAAAGTTACTGCATTTCCTTTCATAGCAACCCCAATCGAAAATCTATCTGAATTCCCTGCAAAATTCGTTCTTTTTGTTTTGTTTTTGATGCCCCCTTTGGGCCTCTTTAAAAATCAAGTTGGTATTAATTTATCTATTTAAACGTATAAGTACCTACAGAAAAATAATTTAAAATTACAAACATTTTTTTTACTATACACCCCTTTTGAGCCTCTTGTTTACTGAAAAAGAATTTAATTGTTTGATTTATTTGTTTGAACATGCTGTAAGAAACATACAGAAAAAATGTGCATCAAAATCTGGCATCTGACAAAGAAGTTTAAAAATACTTCTTTTTTCATTTACAACACCATTTGGGCCTCTTTTTTTCTAAAAAAAAAGGTAAATCCTACATCAAATCAGTCAAGATACTTCAACTGCGCAATCTAATTATCAATAAAATAAAACAAAGCCCATCTGAATACAATATATAATCAAGTCAAATACGCGAAAACCAGTTACGGTTCTGTTCCGTTGTTGGAGGAATTTACAACAAGGAAGTGATTTCCGGTTAACCAGACGACAAGAAGGCAGTTACAGCGTGCCAATTTTTTGCTGAAAATGGACGTTTTGGAACAATTCAAACATGCAGAAATTATGTTTAGATAAGTATAAGTCATTTATCGATATATATAAGAACGAGAATCAAATTATCAATACCATTCGGTGATTTTTCACTCGGACTGATCTTGAAGAAAGTTGCACCCTATTCTGATTTTGATTCCCCATCGACCTTAATAAATTACAACTTGCTGTTGTCTTCAGGGCTTGCTAGACTTGATGTGTGTCACATTATTTTGACCCAAGTCATTTTCTTTATTCAGAATTTACTTTTCTTTTATACGTAACGTTCAAACTCCAGAGTTTATAAAAACAAACCCGAGTGGGACACGAAACTCTTTTGATATTCTACCTTCTTTTGTACTATTTTAATGCTGCTGATGAGAGGTTACTTCTTGAAACACGTGTACAGCATAAAGAAATTTACTTTTTTAATGCAACTTCGGTATTTTTTGTATTTTGAATAAACAGTTGCAATCATTTATTTTTAAAACGAATAGCTATCAATATTCATCCTTCAATTCTTTTTACCAAACGTGATCAAAGTCAAATCTCTGTCCATAGTGAAACATAATGCTGTCTCAGTATGTAGCAAAACTACAGATAATGTCATCTTACACTTACACCTGGATCCAACATTAAGAATGCGGGACAATGGATTAGTTAAATAAAAATCTCATAACAAGTTTTCTCTTATTAAATAAATACGTTTTTTGTTTTCAAGGTTATCAGGCTTTGAAAAACAGGCCAAATCATGTATTTTATACAGTCATTTACAATGTCTTACAAAATGTTTATAGTTTTTTTAAATTTATTATATTATAACGTCACAATGAAAAAGGCAGACAAAAGGATGTTTGTCAATAAAATTGAGTCAATTCCACACCCAATGTGTATATCACAATATATGCAAGTGGAATAATTGTCGATCTACCTTAAATATTTAATAGACATCATCACATTATGACGACAAGGGTAAATTTACTTCGCAGTCTTTTATGTCAGATTTGTAAATTTACCAATCGAACACTTACCTGCAACCAGGTTCTATAGGCTCTTCTCTCCCCCTCTTCTGCTCCCCAGAGTGTATGAATACCTATTTTTTGTGGGCACGGTACTTTGTATAAACTTTTATTTTTCAGGTTCCCTGTCAGGACATTAGAGTGTGCTGTCCATTTTAAGAGAAAACACAGTTAACCTTACAGAACCAAGTTCAATACCAGATAATCACTTTTTACCATGCTTTATTTGCCGTGACAAACATCCAATTGAAGAATTGACTACATATCCTTTCGTAAAATATTTAATACAGGAGTTTGTCTTTTATTGCAGTGTGGAGATGGTAAAACAATTCCCCGTGGTAGAGATGAAGCTCTTCATTTTTCTTAGATATGGTGTACTTGTACATGAGATAATATTTCATGTGTACACTTTGTTCAATTACTATTATCTAAATTTATGTAAATTCTAAAACCGAAGGATCAACTCCCACTATCGTAGTTTTGTCCTTAGCTATATTTGATATTACTGATTTTTCGGATTTCGTTTGGTTTTATGCATTTTAACATTTTTTTAAATTATCGATTTCATTTGTTTGGGTTCTAGTGCTGCTAATGAGGAATAAATTTCCGAAATGGCCATACAGCTCATTAAAATTATTGCAGTTGGAGTCAACATATGTGTTGTAGTCTCATGTTCATTTACTACATATCCTTTCGTAAAATATTGTAAGGAAATGGGTAGGTCTTGGTCACATCATACAAAAACAAACAACAAACATCACACAGAAGTCTCTTTCTTGGCCCTACAATTGCAAAGAAATAGGAAGTGATTGTTTCCAGGATTCACCTGGCACAGAGAACCAGAAGCAGACGTAAAGTTGACATGGGGGCACCTGAGGCATTGTTGGAGAACCGTCGTTGATGCTAAAGGAGGAGCTAAGAGCTTTAGTAACAGAGACTATTGCCATGTATCCTTTGAGTACTTAAACATACTTTTATATGCCAATCTCGGGGGTTTATTAGAGTATTTTGGAAAAGGAAGTTGTAGGCTTAGTTGGGAAGGGTTCACACATTTATTTTTACGGGGTGTCCATGGAATTCAGTTTCATTTCATTTTCCTTTTGTGAGTATAATTTCTATGACCATACTACTTTCATTAATCAAGTAAATACTATACTATCAGGCATACTTTTTTATTTAACAAACATCTATTTAAACACTAGATAAAACAATTATAATATTTCAACTTCGGCGAAGACACCTAGAAAAAAGAAATCAATATGAAGAACTCAGTATCAATAATAAAATCCTAAAAAAAACTCGATTGTTTATTTTCATAACTGGTATTTGAAAATTGTTGTTGTACACTTTGAGGGAGGGTGGGGGGTTTGCAAATGTGTGTGTTTTGCACACTTTGGAAAATCGTTGACAAATATGGATAAAGCACTGTTATTTATGTGGAGGTTTCATGTTGTTGGTTAGAGTCTTTTGTAGGCAGTTGTTCATTAAAAAAGACTCCCCTCATGCAGATTTGACTATATTGTAGATGCATTTTTGATTTTCAACAAGATATAAACATCATAAGTACAAAGCGCATTAAGGTTTGTCTATAGTATGGCAGGTACATGTGTTAATATCAGTTGTTTGAAATATCGTGCCATTAAAAAGATTATCATGATTATGGCCATTGAAATTACAAACACCAGGTATTTAAGATATTAATGGCCATTAAACTATTAAACCTGCAATTCAAGTTCTTAATAGCCATTAAATTGTTCTGTGTACCCATTACTTTTTTCATGGTCATCAAACGAAAAATACTTGTTACTCTAATGCCCATTTAAATACACCAGACAAAAAATTAATTGTTAATTTAATGCCCATTAAAATATGGCTTACAAAAATTAATTGATATTTTAATGGCCATTAAAATACAACAAACAAAAAATCAATGCCCTTTAAAATACAGTAATGGCCATTGAATATCTCGAAAAAGTAATGGTGCTATTAATTATGGTTACAATTAATGCCCATTAAACTTTTAGTAAAAGAATTCATGCCCATTAACCCTTATCTAAGAAAAAATAATGACCATTATATCCATTTAATTTAATGGCCATTACCTAATAAGTCATGCCCATTAATGAAAAAATTAATAGTCACAATTAATGGCCATTATTTCCAGTTCATGCCTTTTTTTAATGGTTAATATTAAACGTTTTAATGGTAAAGAAAATCAATTTAATGGACAAAGCCATTAAAATTATTACATTAAATGTAACCATAATTAATATACATAATTTAAGGGTATATTTCATGGTACATTAATGGGTATTCTTACATAGGGGAAGTAATTTCGCACATTCAGGTCAGAAATTGCCAAATTTCTACTTTAAAATATATGCTACGAGACAGACCAATGTTAGCTTGCCCTGCATTATACATCATAGTGTTCGTAAAGAACAATTTTGAAAAGAATTAGACGTTTTCCTGAACTCCTGATTTTTTTTTAAATTTGAGTGTGTACCGAAGGTAAAGATTTGGCTATAAAATCTTAAATTTAAATTAATTTACAATTTTTGCAGCGAGTACATGACAATAATGTTGAAAAGAATGCATTTCTTCATGATTTATTACTATATTTCATGTAGCTTGAAAATTACAAGCAAAAGATTTATTTTTTTTTGTGTCCTAATTTTTGACTTCAGTGGAACCATAAGCTTATTAATACTCACCCGGAACTCATTGGACTTGAGAAACTAGGTTGAATTTTAGTTTATTCTTAAGTTGCAAAAGTTGTGAAAAAGTCTATTTGTATGGGTATCTAACGACTCAAATCCTTGGACGGGTCTGATCAGTGTAATTCCCTCAAATCTGTCTCACTACTGTGTGTTCTATATGACTATCAAAACCTCAGATCTGCCTCCTTGCGTTTGCGTCATAATAAACTGTTACCTCATTTTCTTATTGAAGTTTGCTGTTTTTTGAAGTCAAATTAAAGGCTTGTTAACACTGTAAAGTTAATTCTGATTAATTTAAGTGAGAGAGGTTAATCCACAACTTGTTCAAACTATGTTTACGTAAATCAAAATTATAACCAATGATCTTTACCTGTTTTGTGAAATAAGTTATTCTAGATTAAGGTGATCCAGGTTAAGTTAAACCAAATGTGAACTTTCTCTTAATTTGTACTTTGCTAGTAGTATAGAGGAGGTTTTCACTTATTATTTGTGGCGGTGCGTTGCCATAGAAACACGAAGTGTTGGTGATCTCTCCGTAATACCATTTACCCGAACCTAGCCTTAGCCATTGTCGGCGCAGCGGTTGCCATATAATAGAAGTGTGTCCTCTTTCAGGTCCGCGTACATATAGGGGAGATAACTCTTGTATTTAAAAAAAAACACTCTGCATTTTAGGGGCTTGTGACCCTGAATGTTGAACATATATACATATTTTAACATGAGCTGCATTAATTTTTTTCTGTTTTTTTTTTCGGGGTCAACTTCCGGTTTGAGAGGTCATCAAAACGATACATTCTTGGAACATTTGACTTAAGCCTTATTTGAAGCCCTTAAACACCATATTAACCGGAAATGATGTGATAAATCAACATAAGACTAAATGTGGATGTTGTGGAGAGATATTGGAGTGCGCATGCGCAACCGGAAGTGGACATTGATTTACCTTAAACCGCCACATTGATTGGAAATGAGATGATGAATCGACGTAGCATCCCGTCAGGGTGCCGTATGACCGTATAACATAACGCACGTGCAACCGGAAGTGGAAAATATTTTATAGTTAATTTATTTTAATTAATTCTATTATTTCATTTATTTTTAATATCATTTTATTATTTGAATCAATTTTTATATTTTTGTATTTAATTTATCCTTTTTAAACTTTTATTATTAATTTTAATATGATTATTATTATTATTATTATTATTTAATTTATATATTTTTTATTTGATTTTTTACTATTTAGTTTTCTTTTTTCTTTTTAATTCATTTTATTATTTTATTTTTTTTTCATATTTTAATTTATTTATTATTTTAATTTATTTTAATTATTAATTTATCTTATAATATAAATTCAATTTAATTTTGATTAATTTTCTATCTTATTTTTATTATTTTAAATAAATTTAAATGATTTCAATTATTATTGCAATTTATTTTGATTTATTATTTTTTTATGAACAACATCATTGATAATCTTATCCTAAGCCAAACTCTTACTCTATCTATGATCTAACCCTTATGATAATGTCTAGGGTGTCTTCTATCACGTGCGCGATCATCAAAGAGAGATAACTCTTTCTGGCAATTTTTTAATTTGTTGATTTCATCCGAGCCTTAGGCGAGATAACGCGTGATTTACTTATTTTTGTGCGAATTTCTCACAAGTACTTTTTTGACTGTGCTCGCATGCTCATTTCACCATATTGGTGCTGCTGCTGCCGCTGTGCTAGGGTGATGGGTAAAATAAGAAAAAAAAACAATTGTTAGACACAAACTCTATACATTTGACTTATTCATTTCATTAAACTGTGAAAGGGTCACTGCATTTTCCCATGCTTGTGACTGGCTATAACTATATAGTTATAGGCTGCATTACCCCTTTCCTCCCAACCCAAGTGCATTCATTCGTCTTTTACATGGAGTCGTTGCTGTCGTCAGTAGATGGTGGGTCATAATCATTAAATACTCCATCAAACAGACACTGTCTTTTTTCTACAACATACTTCTAGGCCTTTCTAGTATCGTAGTCCTCTTCTTCTTTCAAAGTTTGGACTGTTTTCTTGATTTTACTATGCACTTGGTTTTCCGCATATCCTCCATCCAGAATACACTATTGAGATAAGCATCTTTCATCGTTTCCCTTTATTCCGGGAATATTTTTTATATCCAAGTTTTCGTGCCTTATCCTCCTCATGTCCGGCGTCTGTATACTTACCACCTTTTCTTCGTATTCAGACTGATTTGCAATAGTGACTTTGTTCACTATAATATTCCATGGTGATTCCCAGTCTGAGTCTTCTTCATCAGATCTTTCAGCGGTGGTATACTAAGATTCTTCACTAGCATGACTATCTTCGGACATGTTAGAGTCCGTTTCCATATCATTATGTTTGTCCATCTCTTGCTCTTTATTATGACGCAATTGCTTGTGACGCAGAAGATTGAACTGTCGATAGAATGATAATTACAGCTATCGCAGTGATACACTCCTGGGTTCATCACCCCTTGAGATTTGTTGAACGAATGAGGAAACTTTAATTAACGAAGCTTTAAATACTTCAGACTCAGGAGTATGCTCACACGACTCACGAGTTGCTCATGAGTATATTTTTGTCAGTGCTCGCGTACTCATTTCACTATATTGCTGCTGCTGCGCCAGTTACGAGGTATAATTGTTGTTGTTGCTGCTGCTGCTGATGTTGATAATGACGTCATATCACTATATTGCTGCTGCTGCTGCTGCTGATCTTGATAATTACGTCATGTTGATGATGATAGAAATAGTGTAAGTCTGCTGCTGCTGGCGGTGGTGGTGGTGGTTGTGGTGGTGTACATTCTTAAATTCTTAGATTGT
Source organism: Modiolus philippinarum (assembly GCA_002080025.1). Classification (NCBI taxonomy): domain Eukaryota; kingdom Metazoa; phylum Mollusca; class Bivalvia; order Mytilida; family Modiolidae; genus Modiolus; species Modiolus philippinarum. The sequence goes on along the minus strand of MJUU01050591.1, from coordinate 182,742 downwards.
CTTGTTATGGAAATCAACCCATCAGAAACCTTCTTACAAAATGAACTGACCAATCATTGGCATCGATACAAATAACCCTAACCCTATTCTAACCCATGCTTTTCTAATCAGAAGGTTTATCGGTATCTGATTGATGGAGTATTAAATGATTATGTGAGAAACTCGCACAAAAATAAGTAAATCACGCGCTAATTCGCCTAAGGCTCGGATGAAATCAACAAATTAAAAAACCGCGTGAAAATTGCCAGCAAGAGTTATCTCTCTCTTTGATGATCGCGCACGTGATAGAAGACACCCTAGATATTACCATTAGGGTAAGGTTATAGATAGAGTTAGAGTTTGGGTTAGGGTAAGATTATCAAAGATGTGGTTCATAAAAAATTATAAATCAAAATAAATTACAAGAATAATTGAAATAATTAGAATTTATTTAAAATAATAAAAATAAGATAGAAAATTAATCAAAATTAAATTGAATTAATATTAAAATAAGTTAATAATTAAAATAAATCTAAATAATTAAAATAATAGATAAATTAAAATAAATAAATAACAATACAATAAATTAAAAAGAAAAAAAGAAAATTAAATAATAAAAAATCAAGAACAAAAATATAAAAATTAAATAATGAGAATAAAATGATATTGAAATAATGATAATAATTTTAAGAAATAAATTAAATACAAAAATATAAAAATTGATTCAAATAATACACAAATATTAAAATAAATAAAATAATAAAATAAATTAAAATATTTTTCACTTCCGGTTCCACGTGCGTTATGTTATACGGTCATGCGGCACCCATATGGGATGCTACGTCGATTCATCATTTCATTTCCAAACAATATGGCGGCATAAGGGAAATAAATGTCCACTTCCGGTTGCGCATTTGCACTCCAATACCTCTCTACAACATCCGCATTAAGTCTTATGTTGATTCATCACATCATTTTCCGTTTAATATGGTTGTTAAGGGCTTCAAATAAGGCTTAAGTCAAATTTTCCCAGAATGTATCGTTTAGATGACGTCACAAACCGGATGTTGACCCCCCCCCCAAAAAAAAACAAAAAACAAAAAACAAAACAAAAAATGAAACAAAAACAAAAAAAAACTTAATGTAGCTAATGTTTAAATATGTATATATGTTTAACATTAAGGCTCACAAGCCCCTATAAATGCAGAGTGATTTTTTTTTAAATACAAGTTATCTCCCCTATATGAACGCGGACCTGATAGAGGACACATTTCTAAATATGGTTACGCTCCGCCGCAACGACACGGGCTAGGGCTAGGTTCGGGTAAATGGTATTACGGAGAGATCACTAACACTTCGTTCGGAACACTTCGTGTTCCTATGGCAACGCACCGCAACACAGCACTGCCACAAATAATAAGTGAAAACCTCCTCTATACTACTTTTGCTCAATATCTAATATTTGTGAAGAAAGTAAAAATGGTTTTGTGGGCCACAATTAAAAAGTAAAAATACACCAAATTCAACACTATTTATGATTTAAATGAAACGAACACACTTTTTATTATATTTTACCTGATTCAAATTGACAAAAGGCCTATTTTTTAAAGATTAATTATTTAAACCTCAACAACTTACATTCAATAGCTTTGAAAACAAGCTTTCTAAGATGTTAGCCTTCGTGGTGCTTATCCGCTGCCGTGAGATTTTTCTCTGCAAATGTTGCTGACAGCTGTCAATTTATGTTCGATAGAAAGAAATTCATGAAACTTTGTATGTAGCAAGGCCATCATATTATGTAGATGTGCATTTTGTCGGGGTTTTTTAATCGTGCAATTTTTCCAGGAGTTATGCCCCTTTGACCATAGAAATTTATAGGTGTTTTGACCATATGCTTGTTAGCACACCTCCTGTGTAACTGATCATCAGAATTTCATGAAACTTTGTATGTAGCAAGAACATTATATGTAGATGTGCATATTGTCGGGGATTTTTCGTCGTACAATTTGTCCAGGAGTTATACCCCTTTAAACTTGGGCATTTATAGGTGTTTTGACCACATGCTTGTAAGCGCAACTCCTCTGTAACCGTTTAACAGAAATTCATGAAACTGTGTATGTAGCAAGGACATCATATGTAGATGTGCATATTGTCCGAAATTTTTCATCGTGCAATTCATCCAGGAGTTATGCCTCTTTGAACTTAGAAATTTATAGGTGTTTTGACCAAATGCCTTTTATTCGACTTTTAAGGAAAACATACCTTTTCAGTTATTTCACACAAGTACTTATTTTTCCATTCAAAAAATTAAAGGAAAACCCAGTTAGAGGTCGTATCGATATCCATTTCTTGTTATCCTTTGAAATTGTATTTCATGTGTAAAATGTATATATGATTTAGACTTTTAAAATACGAATGAAGGGTCCGTTTTTTCTGTTTGAATTCTGATTGCTGTAGATAGAAATAACAACTTATTTCTTGAAAGGAAAGACGAAACATAATATTCCAAATATAAGAATATAAGAATTTAACACAGGTGAAACTGCAAGATCCAAAAATCAAAGAGTAATTTTTTACATTTTTCTGACGAGGCTTGAATATTACTCCAGGGTTAAAGAGATTTCTAAATCTAACATGTTCAACGCCGTTCTTTATTTTTCTCGTATCAATAACCATAAAATACGATTTCCTCGCCACCAGGAAAGTTATGTGGTAACTTCTAGTGTTGTACAGAGATACAAGAAGGAATTTCTCTTACCCCCTGGAAAAGGGAACCGGCTTGTGATGGATTTGGTGTATTATTTTTATTCAATATGACCTTATACGTGAAATGATGTCTCATGTAAATATGATTATTTCTGATTTATATTAGATTTATTATGTCTTAATATACGTTATTTGAAAAAAAAAGGAAGAAGTATCTTCATCTCTGTTAAACGCCGTTTAATTAATTTAATTTTTTTTTGTTTTTTTTTGTGTCTATTAAATGTTTAAGATGATTGACAAGGATTCGCCGAATTAACTGTTATCATGCATATAATACATCCTATCATAATCATTTGAACTGTTTGTTTCTTATTAACGTATTCGTAGTTTTTGGTATTATCAATTTGAATCGCATCCTTGCCTTTCTCATCTCATGAATAAGCTTTCAACGGAGCACCTCTTTTCATGCGAGTTGATTTAATAGCTTAAAACTATAACCAAACTGAACATTAATATGTGTTGTATCGATTCTGTCATTTAATGAGAATTAAGGCTAGTAAGTGACCCAATTAATGATGGTCTAAAAACAGAAAAATAGAAAAGAAATAGAATGAATATTAACTTTCGTATCTAAAACAATATTGCCATTGATTTAATAAAATTAAAACCACTCGTTGGAAATGATCATTCCAACTTGTCTTAATGAAATGGCAAATACCAGAAAATGTAAGTAATAGTTGATGTTCACTAATATAATACCGTCACTCAGTTTATATATATTACAGGCAGGGATACCAAAACACAGACTTATTTTAGCACTGGAACCGGAAGTGGCATCTATATATTGTAAACTTTGGCAAATGAAAGACAACAGAAAAGGCTTAAATTCACGTTCTAAATATTTGGTTGTTGATTTAGGAGGTAAAATTGAAAAAAAGTTTTAATGCTTTAAAGATATCAAATTTACATCAAAGCGAGTACTGTAATAAACGTTTTTCACTTTTATGTCATTTAGCCTGAAACGTATATTAATGATACCAAATATTGGTTTTTGTTTTCAAATGTTAGTCGACATCGGTAGTCTAAACAGTCATCTACAGAACTCACTGCAATTTTGACCATTCGATGTATTAAAATGAACACTCTAGGTAAAACTGATTTAACCAATTTTGTGTTCCAAAGCATATAGCTCAAATGCATTCGGAATTTCAATTCGGCTTGACAGAACGCGACATCAGTTGAACACTTGTTTTTAGGATTCTTTGTAGATAGTTTTATATGGAAAAGATATTGTTCTTATTCACAAATGTTTGTGGATGTATTTGTGTATAATATTAAAGAAATAGAATTGAAAATTCCAGACATTTTTCACATTACAATGCGTCATGTTATTGACATAAAGGTTAATGAAATAGCCTGTAGACCGTTATAGTTTTTAATATGTTAAATAAACAATGAAAGGATATGGAGTAAATGCACACGAGACAAAGTCTCTACAAATACATGATAAAACCAAACAATTGTTGTTCTTCATCTTGAAGTCACCATTTGACCCTTAGTAATGAGCTCTGTTCGTACCTCATGGTAAATTCAGGATGGCCCCTAGCACCGTTAAAAGAGAAATTCATTGCCAGATGTCAATTAACAGTACATCCATGCATTTTTCAATTTTATTCATGGATATTCAACAAACATAAAAATAGCTGGCAAAGTGTTTTTACGATCGCTGTCATTCGTTACCCGACAAAAAAAAACTTACATAAGACAATCACAACAAAATAAAAAACCACAGAGCACTCATCGAGTCAATTGGACGAAAACTTGGCATATTTAAATACAAAAACACCTTAGTTTCATAATAAACAGTAAAATTTTGTTATGTTTGAAACCTAAATGTCAGCGTATTCAATTTTTTGAGTTTTATTGATCGTTTGGTTTGTAATTTGACGATAAAAAAATATAGATCATAATACTTGTTTAATACCTGTCGGGACACAGTCCATATCAAGATCAAATGTCCTTTATTTCATATATCAATTTAGTGAAAAGTTTTATCTTATTGACTGTAATTCGAAAAATATAGTTGAAATGTAGGATTCGAAAACTCACATGTCTATTTGTAGTATTCATACATTTATACTGAAATCAGACGGAATTTTAGAATACAACAATGACTATGTAAAATGTCTAAAATTGATAATTTTTAGCCTCTTTGCATTGACATCAATATCTAAATTATGTTAACAAAATAAATACTATACATGTAAATCCAAAACAGCAGTACACAGACAAAACTAACTTTTGAAATGCAGGAATACAAAAATGTCACTGAGACAATTAATTTATTATTACAAACATAATCCTTTGCGAAATATATTGTTCATTTTAACACAAGACAAACTTTACCATAATTCGAAAAATACCTAGAACACCCAAGAGACAGACAAAAACAGTTCTAGCTAGGTGTTCGCGGTAATGACGTTGACCTATGTATTTTCTTGAACAAAGGGACAACCAAAATGGTTCGAAACATCAATGTTGTTCGATCTCGCCATTCCCTGCATTGCTCTTGTATTTGAATTTATCTATTTGCCTTAATTTTTCTGCGAAGCCTTTATGCGAAACAAATATTGGTATATATTTTGTAATTAAGTTCGATGCTTGTCGATCAGATACTGATTTTTCAAAACTATATTACCGAACAAAAAATATACCAAATACCACAAGATATCTAGTGAAAGGAACATGATTTTTGTATAATTATTGTAAAGGAAGTTAGTCCTCTATCCGTTTGAAATTGAAATCAGCAATTTTCCTTCAGTGTTACACTCAAAACATTAAAATGTAATGGTGTTTTGACTGTTTTCTGTCAACCGGAAGTATTGATAACAATATCGCATTGTTATTATTGTAGGTGGAACGGCCGATATAAGCGGGTATGAAATTTTACGAAACGGCCAATTTAAACAGGTCTGTAGAGCAACAGGTAAGGATTGTGGTGGAACCTCTGTAGATCAAAAATTTTTCAATATACTATCCGATATCATTAAGCCCCGAAATATGGCGATTTTTAAAGAGGAACACACATCAAAATTTCTGCAGCTTTCTTCTGATTTTGAATCTGCAAAACGGAACATTCGAACAGATGATAAAACCCTGGATATAAGGATGCCTGGGGTCTTGGATACTTTGGTACCTGGTAAAAGTTTCAAAAGGTTGGTTGAAGAATCTAATTATTCTAGCAAATTGAAAGTCACGGAAGATGTTTTAATGATGGATTCGGATTTTGCCAAATCTCTGTTTAAAGAAACAACATGTCGTATAGTATCAACAATTGAAGAAACACTGAGAGGAGACATTTCTGTGATAATGCTCGTAGGAGGATTTTCAGAAAGTAATATCGTTCAGGAAGCGATCAAGTCAGCTTTTCCTGAGAAAAAAATCATTATTCCAAGGGACCCAACTCTGGCAGTTTTAAAAGGTGCTGTCGTCTATGGACATCGCCCGGACGTAGTTACGACAAGAATAACACAGTTTGCTTATGGCAGAAAAATAAAACCTTTGTTCATAGAAGGTTTTCACGACAGCGAACGAAAAGTCAATATTGACGGAGAACCAAGATGTGAAGGTGCCTTTGAACTATTGGTTGCAAAAGGAACTGCAGTGCCTGTCGGTAAAAATATATCAAGGCAATATCACACTGTTTCAAGAATGCAAAATAATATTCGTGTAAGTATGTACAAGTCGACCAACGATCAAACAAAATACATTGACGAGGGCGATTGTACCTTAGTTGGAGAGTGTGTTATACCAGTGTTAGGACCATCCGACAACAGGCGTGAAATTGCTGTCAATTTTGAATTTGGAGACACGGAAATAATTATAACAGCAAGTGGCAAAGACTTGCGTGAAGTTACCACTAACACATTTTTGCTTCAGTAGAGGCATTTGGTTTCTGAAGATGATATTCTTCAATGTTTTCTTGCTCAAGTTGTCAAGCACTTCATAATTTGAATGCATTTTTAGCAAAATGTGACTGAAAAATGCTATGCCCAAAAATATTATGGAAACTCAACTTAATATAAAAATGCATGTTTTTGAAAGTTCATAAATCGGCAAGCGAATACCAAAGAAAAATTGGGAGAAAGGGGATTCTTAAAACAAATATTCAAAATATCTAAAACCAAGTGAGACAGCACGACAAAGACAATGATAATGATAACAGAGCAAGAACATGAAAAACGCCATATAACTAAAGCACCACAGAAAAAAAGAACTGATGCTATCATCAAGTGCTCCGAAAGGGTAAGCACGATCTGCTACATGCGTGAAGTCCGGTTTTGTCATAGACGGTGCTTATCAGTCCAGTAATAAACACTGAATCTACCCGAAGATGTCTATTTTCAAGTGGTAGAATTTGATTCTTATGTTATTCAGATAGTTATACCACAGGGCACATTGTAGGAATATATGTTTAACTATGCAACTACTGATTCCAGCGAATTGTTATAGCTTTACACAAGATAAGTTACTCATTGGTATGTCATTCGAAGAAATAATAATCATCGACAACGCAACTGAAAGAACCATTTAATTCTATAAAATTCCTTGAATATCTTTGTCTTTCCATTGAGGTTGTAGAATATTCTCATCATAGGATCCGAAACAATCCCGTTTTACAGTGTAGGTTCTCAATATTAAGGAGACTTATAACGGCTTTCAAATCTTTACATTGGTACTGTATGAGGGTAAGAGTAGTAACACGTACCGTGGATTTTTATTTGTTTTGTCTAAGAGTAAGAAAATGGCAATTCCAGTCAGCCTCAAATCAGAACTTTTGTTATGCAACTTCGGTATTTTTTTGTATTTTGGACCATTAGGCCGATGCCAGTGCTGGTGGACCAGAGGTTCCCGAGGGTATTCACCAGCCAAATAGTCAGACTTGTCTGACATGAAAATTTTACCTTGCATTTTACAGAAAATTACTGTTTTTATCAAAGTTCTAACCACTTAAAAGTACTGAGGCTTCATTCCATGTATGGCACTCGGCAGATGTCCTTGGTACTGGATTTGGCCTCCTATTTCGATATTTTTGGTAATAAGTACTTCTTTCTGAACAACTTTTGGATTACGGCTTTCCATATTATTTGATTCTAATGCTGCTGATGAGAGATTACTCCTTCAAACACGTGTACAGCTTAACGATATTTACTGTTTTTATGCAACTTTGGTATTTTTTGTATTTCAAACAATATATAACACAATGGTCGTGTGACTGGTGTCACTAGTGGAGCAGGACATGCTTACTCTTCCAGAGCACCTGATGTCACTACCAGTTTGCATGGGAGTTCACACTATGAGTGCCTTATTTCTTAATGTCGCCGTCTTTTTATTTCCGTGCTTTGTGGCTATCTCACGTCCTTGTTTTGTCTTTGTTTTTATTTGTTGCCGTTTTTCCATGTCTTTGGACTTCGATCTTTGTGTTCAATCGATATTCTTATGCCGTTTTTTTCTAATATATACCGGTACGTTGGCAACGGATATCGATGCGATATAACAAAGGGGTAAATTTGCAAAAAATTACTTATCAAAAGAAGAAATATTAATTAAGCATTTTTGTTCGCGAGACAAGGATTATCAGGCCCATATCAGATGTCTACCATTTTCAAAGGTACTAATATTTTTTATCAATAATTCCACACTGGAACATAAATTAAATGCGTTTTGGCTAAAATATTATTCTTTTTTCATTTTTTAATTGCAACAAATTTCGTTCAATAGCCGTCAATACTGTTCTGTCCCCGTGCACTTTTCCCTTTTAAAACCCATATTCCCTCATTGTCCCCTAACTGTTTAAATGCACAAACAAGACTACTCAACTTTCTAACGAACTCACTTTTAACACGCACCAGACATCTGCATGGTTGAATCAATTTTCGTTAGTTCCATTGTTCTGTACTTCACTAGAGAAATGAAATGAAATGGAAATCATAACCCATTCAAAATACGAAGTTTTTTGCATTTTTTTTTATTGTTAGTCGTGATAATTTGTAATAATATTGACAATGAAGTCATTCGTATAGGTAGAATAAAATTAACATTAATATCTCATGTGTACACTTTGTTGAATGACTATTATATAAATTTATGTAAATTCTAAAACCTAAGGATTAACTCTTTCCATCGTAGTTTTGTCCTTAGCTATATTTGATATTACTGATTATTTGGATTTCGTTTGGTTTTTTTGCATTTTAAACATTTTTTGAAAATATGGATTTCCTTTGTTTGGGTTCTAGTGCTGCTGATGAGGAATTTATTTCCGAAATGGCCATACAGCTCATTAAAATTATTGCAGTTTGAGTTAGCATATGTGTTATGGTCTCATGTTCATTTACTCCATATCCTTTCGTAAAATATTGTATCAACAAGTTAAAAATATTTGTTAAACAAAAATTAAAAAAAATATATATATTAACATGCTGTTTGTGTATTGGAATATAAAGTAATTATCATATTAATTCAAGAAAATTGGTATTGCTGATACTTTTTGTAGCTTGTTACTACTAGGTATTTATTGCTACTGATATACAAAACTTATATAAGGAACCATATTACTTAAAATTTCATGGAAGGAGCCCAACAAGTGACTACAGTGACTACAGTTAGTAAAGGTGTATTCTTATAATACAAACAAAAAAAGGAATATTTAATATTATTTTTTTTCTGTTTTTATCTGGTTCACTGATTAATTAAATTCTCTAACATTGCTAAAACCAGGTATATGTTCAGCTGTTTCTATTTCATCTTGTTATAGTAGTCACATTTTGTATTTCTGTTTTAACTTTATTTCATCTAAAATCCATGTAATTCTTTATGTTATTCTATATTGTAGCCATTGCAATAAATTAACAGTTCGGTTGGGAGTTCTTTGTGCATGGTTATAATAGGTAGTTTATACATTACTTCCTTTTCAATGTTATTCATAAATCTAGACAATTTCTCTTCTGAGATTGTTAGAGCAATACCTTTAATGTCCTTGAAACCCTGTTGTGATTTCCGAATGCTCTGATACCATAAAGCAAATCGGTCCAATACCTTTTACAGATTTACACAATTATATTTCCCAGATTTTACATACTTTTTGACTGACACAATCACACCCCGTAGGAAGCTGTACAATAGACGATCAGGGGATGAGCTTTTGAACGGAGGGTAGAGAGCTCAGGTTTATAAAAAAATTGCAGGCGAAGATGAAATATGTTGCAGAAAAATAGTTTACAATCGTAAAAACGCTATGATTAAAAGAATACCTGATTTGAAACTGCCTAACTAATAACATTTATCTTCGTTGTAAACTTGTACTTAGAAATTTCATCTCAAATTATGAAAGTTAATTTTGAACGGAAAACTGGAGGGTTGCGAGCACTGTTCAAAAGGTAGCGAGGCACAAGAACGGAGGGTAGCGAGCTAAATGCTAACATATGACGTACGCAAGAAAATAACGATTTGGTATATTTGATAATGTTATCTTCCAGTATGAATTCAAACCTCAGCAATAAGATTCCAAAAGTAAACAAATCAAAAGCTATAATAGTGGCAAATTATAAAGTAAACACATTTTCTCTCGGAATATATTAAATACGCTAAGAAAAAGAAGGGAAACGGGGAATGTGTCAAAGAGACAACGACCCTAAGGGGAACAATAACAACTCAAAGCCACCATAAGATCTTCAATGAACGGTGAGGAAACCCCACACCCAACGGTAGGTCGGAGTTGGCCCCTAAATAAAAGAGTAATCAAGTTCAGCGAAATAAGCATCTTCCTAGACTCCGATAGACATAAAGTGAACTAACTAGAAAACAGACAAGACACACAAAGGCTTAATAAATTTCCTGACTTAGGACAGGCGCAAACCTGCTGCGGCGGGGTTAAACTAGTTTTATTGGGCCCAAACCTTCCCCCTATAGCCAATGTGATAAATAAAAAAACGATCGTAACAACAGTAAAATTCAGTTGGCAACAGGACTGAGTCAACTGTGAAAAATGAAACTGAAAGAACTAAATATACGGACATAAACATGAAATCACAAGAGACTACTAGCAGTTAACTGACATGCCAGCTCCAGACCCATTACCAACTGACAAATTAAGTTATGTACCCTCAGTATACAGCTTCCATCAAGATCCCTTCCTGTGAGGAGTTTAGCATAATTATTTCATGTATATACCGGAATACATAACCCGTGTCCATGCAATACTGATTTTAGAAATTTAGAATTTGTTTAGTTAAAATGCAAAGCCCTTATCAAAAAATCAATGTTAATACCAAAGAAGGCCATACGTAATGACTTGACGACAATACCGTAATTATAACCCTTATGAATTAGACGATTTAAAGGTTTTATAAGTTTGTTAGGCGAGTGTAAGTATTTTTTACTTTTATGTAAAACATTACCATAACATAAGGGGTGTGAAATGCCAGCCTTGATAAGATGTTTACAGGTTGCATTGTATTTACGAACTAAGTCTTTATATCGATGATAAAATTTAGTAAAGGTTTTAACTAGTTTATGATAACGAAAACCTTGATGTAATAGTTTTTCAGTTATGAAAAGATTCCGTTCATTAAAATCGCAAACTTTATTACATACTCGAGCAAATCGAACAAGTTGAGATATGTAAACACCATATGACGGCGCTAATGGAACATCACCGTCCAGAAATGGATAATTAACTATGGGAAAAGAAAAATCGTCCCTTTATCATAAATACTAGCCTACTCAACAAAAGAAACGATTTGATCAACAGTGATATTTTAGTTTCTAGCCAAAAAACTTAACTCGTAGACAAAATGTATTTTCTGCACGTAGGAATTAACATTGTGCCAAAAATGTCTCTTACAATTTCTGAACCATCTCCGATCACGGTCAAGGTCAAAATCCGGAATTCTGTTTACAGTCGTAAATAGTGAGTATATCCACATTTTTGTTTTTACCAAACCATCACGTTTTCGTACCGACTGACTTCACAGTTCTGTTGCTATGTCGACCATGATTTCCTCAGGCCTATTTTCCATTTTCAACTACCGTATTCATAAGCGTAAAACGCGTGTTAAGCGATCTTGACGTTGCGACGTCTCACAGGGACCTGCTTGTCACGTAATTTATCATTTGATGACCATGTTTGTTTTTAACAATTAATTGTCTTTAGTTTGTTTTTCTTTTCACATAACAATGAATTTTCATGGCAAAAATCAAGATCGACGGTGTGACAGCGCTAAGTCATTGTTCACGTTGATTTTGGATTGAACGGGGCGTCGAAATGAGACATTGTTTTAAACTTTTTAAGATGGCAAATTGTTAACATGGTGAAGTGTTCCAATTATTGTCATCAAACATTTTAAATCATCCATTAGATAACGGCGAATTCGATCAACGGACGAAAAACTGCCATACCGGATTTTCATCGTATCCGTTTCGGAATTGATTTAAAAATGGAATAAACAAATGTGTTTTTGCGTTGAATACATTTATACACTAAAATAAAAACTTCCAATTGCGAAATACAAAAATATTTACAAAATTAACTGTGTATCGTTTATTTTGTTGAGTAGTATAAAAGTTTAAATAAAAACTCGGAGAAATATATACAAAAAACTATCATAATGAATGCGGTATATTGACTTGGTATTAGTATGGCTAAAATGTGGTTGGTCCATTTAATTTCTGTGAAATATTTCGTTTCTTGGGAGAATTTATCGTTGAAAGTATTATTGTACGGCATCTCGAGCATACACTTACTGAAAAATAGAAGAAAGAGTTGGAAATAATAAGAGATATTGTCGTGGTTTATAAATTTCTGAGTAGTTATGTTCTAAAACGAATAATATTTTTTCGAGTGATTATTGAAAAAAGAAGTCATGTGTCACAAATGATAACGACCAATAAATAGGTCAGAACCTTTCAGATGATACATACGCCCGCGTGTGCTTGAGTAAGACACATTGGCAAACGAATACTGAAACAAAATGAGAGAAGGGAAAATTCAAAAGCACGATAATCAGATGTTACACAATAACAGAAACTTACTTTTAATTCAGTTTCTTCACATACGCTTTTCGACAACGTATGTCTCTTTAGAGCAGTTCAATTCAAAATATTTTGAATTAATGAAGGAAAGATAACAGGAAACACTTACAATGGCCGAACATTACAATCACATGTCACAATCAACCATGGAACTGCACAAGACAAACAATAAAATGACAAAAGACAAACTTAGATAACGATAGGAACTCGGGATAGCCGGACTTGGTACCGGCATTGGCAACAGCCAGCGGTAGGGTCAAACCGGTTCATGTGTACCCAAACCTCCCCCTTAAAAAGAAATACATATTAAAGATAACAGAGTACAAATAATCAGTCGAATCTAAATACAAAAGTAAAAAAGCAGGCGTATATTAGTATATTATTAATATAATTTTGAAACTTGAATAAATGTATTTTATGCCAAGAACCGTAGTGATTATTAGTTATAATTGAATATGCATATCTATGTTCCATAAATACTAAAATTATATCTCTCATGTGACACTTACTGTTCACACAGGGCCCTTAAAAGGGGTCTAAGCGTGTTGCGTAAAAAGGCAGCGTGATTCGCAAGTATACATCTAAATATAGTCGTTATACGTGATTTCACAGACTTGAATACGTGAAAGAGTAAATTTAGAAGCGTAATTTCGTGACAGGGTTCTAGAACCCTACAGGACTCCTTCATAAATTTTCAGTAGTAAATGGCACGAATCGTCAGGAATAATGCTCACGCACTTTCATTTAGCATAGCGCGTTCACGATCCTCCGTTCAATGCATTTACTACCCTCCGTTCAATATTTAAAAACAGGCTCACTACCAATTGTACAGAGCTCGCAACCCTAAAACATTTGGTTCAAAAAAGAAAATTGTAATTTTCATTTAAAACAACTCTTTGAAAAACAAGCAGTACAAACGTTAACTTCTAACTATAGGCATATGAAATATATAAAATGGTTAGTCAAAAACATTGCAAATTAGATAGTTATATGCGAAAAGGCCATTTCGTCTGCACGCTAAATGTCTTTCCTGAGCTCTCTACCCTCCGTTCAAAAGCTCATCCCCTCAACTCCCATTGTTTAGCTTCCTACGGAGTGCAACCAGTCCATTATAACGTAGAAATTTCATATTTTTGTATTATGAATATATCAAAATTCTTCTAAATTACATTCTTCATTTAGTAAATTATTTATTACTTCGGTATTTTGTTATTATAAGCCAGGCCTCATAATGCGCCCAAGTAACATAATCATTAGTGTAGAAATCATCCAAGGATAATCGCAACATCGGAAACACCACGAAGCAAAGACATCATATGAGTATGGCACAGAAAAGTAAAAATTGGGGACACATATGCATAGATGAAATAAAGAATCTATCCTTTCAAGCTGTTGATTATCATAGTTCTACCGTCGAAACGGATAAACTTTAAAAGTTCGAGCTTTATCGAGAACTTTTATGTTTAACCCTTGAGACAATAGAACACTGATAATCAACGACTTGCAAATGATAGATTTTATTTCTCTAATTCTGACATTAATGACATTTTCATGTATTTTAGTTTCTTCTCCGTCAAGGGCCTCTACAATTAATACTGCGACGTCACCGGATATGAAATTTACATTGCATGGAAATCAACAAACGCAAATCGATCATAAATGATTCGAGATAAATGAACAATGTATGCTTTGAGTAAACACTTTTTACACTGATTTATACTCGAAATAAATTTATTTAAGGTATATTTTGCTATTTGAAGAAAAGTTCGTGACCTTTTCAATATCCAATGAAATCGCGAGATCAATTAACCCACACGTTTGAGAACACTTTGATCTCCCATGCTTTGAAATTGACGAGATCAGCATAAGAATTAGAGAATAACGAAAACCCAACAAAATACCATGGATGAGATCAGGTGCATCTGTAAAGTATGCATCTTCTGCTTCATATAAGATACAATTTGTATCATACAAACCGTGTTGAACATGTCAAATCCTTACTACCGGAGTCGACATGCTTGACACAGTTGGTGTCTTGCAGGAAGCAGGAGGTGCTGACTCTACCTTTGGTGTCTTATGAAGCAGGAGATGTATACTCTACCGTTGGTGTTTTACAGGAAGCAGGAGATGCTTACTCTACCGATGCATCTGATCTCATTCATGATATTTTGTTGGGTTTGTGTTATTCATCTGTGTATGTGTGTCTACAGTTAGAGAAAAAAAACTTAAGCTGTAAAAGGAAAGATCTGTGGTCTGTTTCAACTGAATGCTTTCCAGCTGTAATATATTTGTTTTTCCAAAGATTTCAGTAAACTAAGTGTTTTCTATCTGAGATATCTTGGTTTATTTTCAAATAAACAATGAAAGGATGTGGAGTAAATTCACATGAGACAAGACAAAGTTTCTACAAATATATGGTAGAAGAAAGCAAATGAACAACGCTTTTATTGTTGTTCTTCATCTTGTAGTCAACATGGGGCCTTCAACAACGAGCTTTCCTTATGCAACAAAGTAGGGTCAATACCGGTTTTTTTATTGCTCTTTTTGGTTCATGATAAACAAGATCATTCGAATTTAGATTTTCTGAATGAATAAGCAATATTTTTACAGTTTACTTTAACAATCCTTCCTATCCATGTAAGTTTAAGACTTTGTATACCGGTATATTAATATATCCGCCATTTCATACATGTATATCTTGAACAGACTCTTTTATTTTTATCATGTTTATTATTCCGAACAAACTAAAGAAGTACAGTTTAAAGCTGGTGAAAATTCTGTATGTTTGATTTTGGCAAATTAAAATAATTAATGTATTGAATATTGGTATCTTACAAAATGAGACAAGATTTGATTTGACTATGATGTTTTGATTATGTATTTATTTTTTAACCCTATTCTTAAGAACTCCTTTTTTAAATTAATTCCCAAAAAAGTAATCTTGTTTGAACCCCCTTTCAAGTTCCTCTTTTTAAAATTTCTGCAAATAGAATCCTGCATATGATTTTCCAAAATCCATACAAGCTTTCTCTTTTCATAGTTCATAAATTTAGGCCTGATATTGTACAACATATTGCAAATTGCCGAATACTTATGGCTTGAAAGTGAACGTGAAACTTAAAGGAAAAAAGTAATAAAAACCAACAACATTTTATACCATTTATAGCAAGTCATGTCCTGTTGTCCTCCAGTGATACCAGGTGACTGGAATCATTTGGATGCAACTTGCTGACCGAGAACCTTTTGAAAAATCCATTTTTTTATCTCCTACATCTATCATTTGGAATAATCTTCATTATTGTTTTAAATTAGATATTTCATTTTCGTTAAAATTGATGCGAGAAGCCCAATGTATTTTGTGTCGAGGGATGCTGGAAATTGTTCTGCACACTGTTTGAGACATTATTATACTTCACGTAACACACACCTGTTTCAAATTAAGATCAATGCTACTTAATAGCTTTAAGAATATTAATAAACATTTATTAATAACAATTGTCGATATGCGCATATGCAGAAAGTAAATTCCCAGTAACTTCGGTATTTAGTTATTAGTATTCATATCGATGCATATGTTTTAAAAATGATTTTATTAATCCATCAATAGATTCAAAAACATAAGGAACATACGAATACTTTGCAGAAATGTAGAAAAATTTCAAGCATTATCTGATACAATTTTGTAAAAAGACATTTTATGCACCTCTATATTTGATCACTTTCCCAAACTCTTATTTTAATCACATTTTTCCTGTACTTTTGTTACCAGTATTTTACTTTTGTTATTCCAAATATTTTGAACTGATCTGACTGCGGAAACAGATGTTGTGAAGAAGGAATGTCTGTCTATAGAAACTAAAGTTACAATAACTTTTACTTATTGGACATGCAATGTACATGGACATTTCTGAACTAGGGGCCTTGTAATGCTATGCTTTTATTGCAAGGGGCAAAATATTTCAACTTATTACATTTTCAAACATGAGCTAAATTTTCAGATAGAGAGAATTTTGACTTAAGGTATTCCGTAGGACGTAGTCTAGCACGCTCAAAATCATAACCCTGATATGACAAAATACGTACATCCATGGCAACAAGTAAAGTAAATGAGAACCGAACCATCTGTCCAAAAAGAATAATCTAAAGACAATGACAACATCGGAAATGAGACCTGGTCAAACAGAAGTAAATATTTCCCAATTTATGTGTCTACTAATTTTTATACCCCCGCTTGAAAAGTGGGGGGTATATCGTGATGGTGTTGTCCATCCGTGTGTCGGTGCTTCCGTCCGTCCGTTACACCTGAGGGTACCTATCTCTTATCCGCTACTCCTTCTGAACCACTGAATAGATTTTCATGAAACTTTAACACAGCCTTTGTGACAGAATGTAGATGTGTACCTCCTATTTCAGAATTTGATTTGATTGATTTTTTGGGTTTCCCATATCAAAACATGGACTTGGCCATTACGTTGCAAGTGGGTACCCATCTCTTATCCGCTACTCCTTCTGAACCACTGAATAGATTTTCATGAAATTTAAACACAGTCTGTATGACATAATGTAGATGTGTACCTCCTATTTCAGAATATGATTTGAATGATATTTGGGGTTTCCCATAGCAAAACATGGACTTGGTCATTACTTAACAAGTATGTACCATTTTCTTATCCTCTACTCCTCCTGAACCAGTGAAAAGATTATCATGAAACTTTAACACAATCTTTATGACATAATGTAGATATGCACCTTCTATTTCAGAATTTGATATGTTAGACTTTTGGGGTTTCCCATAGCAAAACATGGACTTGGCAATTACTTTACAAGTGGGTACCCATTTCTTATCCGCTACTCCTCCTGAACCACTGAACAGATTTTCATGAAATTTCAACACAGTCTTGATGACATAATGTAGATGTACACCTCCTATTTCAGAATTTTATTTGATTGATTTTTGGTGTCATATACTTAGCCATTACATTACAAGTGGGTACCCGTCTCTTATCCGCTACTCCTCCTGAAAAACTGAATAGATTTTCATGAAACTTTTAACACAATCTTTATGACATAATGTAGATGTGCACCTCCTATTTCAGAATTTGATTTGATTGATTTTTAATTTTTGGAATTAACTTGGGTGCGGGGGGTATTTATTAGTGAGCTTTGCTCACAGTTTTTCTAGTTCAGTTAATGGTTTTCCCAATGTTTAAATTTTATTTGCACCGAAAGAACATAAGGTGTCGAATGAAAAAAAACTTTGCATTTAGTTATTTAACAAGTAATACACCAACTTCGGAGAGGGTAACTGATTTGAAAAAAAAATATTACAAATGTAAACTTCAAAAATTATTTATACCTTGATAAGTGTAATAAATTTCAATACAATCAAAAGAAGGCAAGATTCAGTCAGATTTTTTGTTACATTTAAATATATTTCTCTTATGATGCACGATTATTATGTAATCCTTGCACGGATAGTTATTTGTGGTACACAACGAGACTTTGAAGCTGGAGTTAGATATGAACTTGTTGTATCGCTTTTATAGGAATTTCATTGGTCAAGCGCCAAGTCATAACACATCACGCGTGATGTGCTATTATTTTTTCGACGTTTGTATTGGACAACTTTGAAATCTCAGTTCTGCACTAAATATTCACTCCATTTATTTATGAAAATCATAAAAGAAATAGTTTTAACAACTCGAAAGAATTGTATATCGCTGGATATCAACTTTCGTTATGTAATTTCAAATATAATAAACACGCCAAAGGTTCGTTTATCATATTTTGAAGTTGATATCCATCGATATACAATTCTTTCTCGTCATGAAAACTATAATTACCATACTTTTATCATAGTGATTCGTACTACTTGAGAGTATTTTTCAATATTTCTATAGTTTGAAATACAGTGGTGTTTAATAGGTATTCTCTGTTATCATTCATTTGTTGACTTTCAAGGTAACAATTTCCTTAAAATTTGTCGTTGTAACAGCCTTCGACTTCGTGCAACAGTTCAGTCCTCGGGTCAAACAAAACAGCTGTTGTTTTCGGACCCAGTCAATAACTGTATATTACTGTCTTTATGCAACTTGGGTGTTTTTCTATTTTTTTTTCTATTCGATTTGGTTGAGTTGTCTGTCCCTGTTTATAACTATTTGGGAGTTGTCTCTGTTGATGGACAGTTAGTCTCTAGTGGATTTAAATCATCGCAGTGGTTCATTACTTGAGGGTTGGCTCAATAAACCGAATATAATTGGAAGTTGCAAAATCTGCATTGTAGAAAATTGTATTTAAAGATGAAGAGAAATCGCAATGCAAAGCTCAGCTTTTAACCGATTTTCGCTTTTCGTTTGATTTATATCCTTTTTTATTGTCCATCAGCTTTCATACTTTTTGGCGACCCGAATATTGTGATTAAATCTGCACTGAAGAGACAAAAAATTCCCATTTAAAAAACTAAATTAGGAGTAGTATCTTCGATATTTAGTTATTTGACATGCATTGTGTACTTTTTTAATTCGGTACTGGGGTCCTTAGTATGCCAATGCACAGTAAAGTGCATTATTTTAATCGATTACATTTTTAAACATTTGCCAATTTTTCAGATCTTATCTTATACCGTTTATATTCGGTTGTATGACTTAGGTGTCATTCCTCTGTGAAGTTTTTCATATGCGATATTCAAAGAGACATGGTACGTCATGCTTAAAAATAGAACCCACTAACATGACAAATAAGTGCATTAATGGAATTGAGTAAATGTGACTTGTTCAAAAAGACGTAAGCTTCTTTCAGTGAGGGTGACTATACTGATTAAAAATCAGGACACTAACTTCAGAAAAGATAACCGATTGACACCAGGCATAGCACAAACTGCATAGAAGGTTAGTAATTACATATAATATTACCACTGTAATTACCAGGTTAGTTCTGCAAGATCACTTCTCTTGACCAAAACTCCAATTTTTCAACAACAACAAAAAAAAACTAGATAATTAAAGACCTTTGACCTTATTCTTTATACTCTAATTGCTGTGTACTCCTTGTATTTTCTGGTCGATACATGTGTTAAAAAAGATTTGATGTGCATTTGAATCCTATTTTGACTCTTGTTGAAACTATGGTATAAATTATTCAAAGTTACCCCTAATGACAGAAATCATACCTTTTTCCGTCGACACCTTTTCAAAGGTAAAAAATGAAGTGAATTTGATTTCTGGAAATGCCATTTATATCTTTTGAGTTCAAATAAACATCAAAGATTTTGAAGACTAAAAACCAAATTAAATACGTAAAAGAAAACAGAAACTACACAATAAGACATTTTTCATTATTTTAACTTTTTAGTTTTTCTAATGTCTTTAGATATGCTTAATCATGGAAACACGGAAGACATCCAATGTGAAGTTGGTTTCTGGTACTGGTACAGACCTTTCTAAGAAAGGTGAGTTTGAGATATATTCGAACCATAATCTGTTCATAAAAATAAAAGGTTTGTTTAAACATTAAACCTTCAAAAAGAAAACAATCAACAAAATAAAATTAAAGGTAATGTTATTTCATTTAAATGGTTAACACTGTCTAGAACTCAAGTCCTAACTTTTCAGTTTTTTTTAATAATTACTGTTGAACTCTGCAATGTCTCTAGTTTTTTTTTAAATCAAAATAAGCAGGGTGAAGGGCCTTCCTGATGACCGATACTCACGCTGTGTAAACATCTGTGTACAAAAGGTAAATTAGTGGTGGTAAGAATGCTTAGACATACATCTCATAATACTAGATTAAAATGTAACCCCGGAGCTAAAGGGCTCTTATACTACGCATGTTAATTCTTCAAAATGACGTATTGAGATGATGATGCTCTGGTAATAATTAAGTATTTATTTAAATTGTTAATTACAAGTTTATATACTGAGTTACAAAGGTTTAGCAAAACATTTTCAACAGTTTAATTTAAAAAAAAATCCGTAAGTGCTGATAAATTCTGATCTCAGATAAAATCACCGATATTTGCCTTAATTCAACCGTAAGATATCCAATTAAAATAAGGGTCAGAAGATAAGCATGGTCTTTGGTCCCATATTTTGCAAAAAAATGCGCAGGAACCACTTCATGGTCACCGTTACATAACCAGTTCTCTTAGTCAAAAAGGTAGTGATCGCTTTCGTTGAATGAAAACGACATTTTTTGCATATCCACCATTTTGCAACGATTTCCTCTTTGGGCCAGGTTTTCACAACAATATTGCAATATTCAGAATTTATAGACAGATGTGCTTATGCTCAAAACGTAAAATAAGATGTATGAATTGAGATCTGGTATCCCTAAAACATAAGACTCTATTTATTCACACCAATTGTTGATAAATCCCTTTACATTTAGATCACATTGATTTATTATTTGCTCTCTATCAGTTTTTAATCTTTGAGTTTATGGTCTTCCAAACGTTTAGATTTTATCTGCACTGAAGAGACATACGTTGTCGAAATGCGCATATGCAGAAATTAAATTCACAGTAACTTCGGTATTTAGTTATTTGCTCAGTATCTGTCATGTTATGTTACAGAAGTGACTGACAATGTACCTTTTACTGGTATCGACTGTACTTAATAATAACTTGCTTTTCCATAGTGTATTTTGGAATCTTTCTGGTTATTTGTTCATTTTTTGAAGGATTTTCCGAATGTTATTACAAGATCATAGAGGGTACCATCCTTGACCAGTCTGTTTTAGATGAACTAATATCCCAATGCATATTGACAATAGAAGATGGAGAGGAAATACTCAGGCAAGGCAGACAATCAATTAGAAATAAGATGGTATTAGATATTCTCATTTCGAGACCTTATCCCACTTTTGATGTATTTATAAAAGCAATGGAGAGTTCCGACAAAAATAATGTAGACATAGCAAATAGAATAAAAGAGATGAAAGAAGAAGATATTGAAGAAACAAGTTTGCTTGAAAATATCACAAGTAAGTGATTTCTTTTTAATTATGTTATAAACAAGACCCACCAGCTGTGACCTCCATAAGGGACTGAGAAGTAAACCACATATTTTAGAATGACTTTTATAACTTAAACATGACATGATGGGATAGAAGACAGGGATCTTCGCAGATTCAAGTTTTTTACATTAGGAGAACAACTATTTTTTTTATTATCAAAGCTTCCTGTTAAAAGAGAGCAGCTGTTAGGCCCGTAAAACATTGAGTCGCCAACCACAAACGGTACATGAATAGCAATCACTTTTGGTACACAAGTTTTAGTCTTCAAATGGCCAATTAAGCACCTTTCCTCTCACAGGAAGTTTATGGGAATTTTTGTATGGTTCTGTATCAGCAGAATGTAAAAGCATCAAATGTGTCGTTACGGAGAAAGGGTTTCGGAAATCTGAATGAAAAAATCAAAAAGACCTAACAACTCCTGAAAAAATTTATGGATTTGCAATAATGTCGTTTCATAATTTTATTAATATTTAATTTTATGTGCAAAATTTTGTAAAGCCTATCTTTTATAAGACATTATATGGTATACCAGTGTCTGTCCTTCCGTCCAGCCACACGCTGTTCAAACGGTAACTAGAGAGCACTTTGATCACTAGCAGAACTCGTGATACATTCTCCTTATTGATGGTTTAATATGAAAAAGAAAGGAAATGGGGTCAATGTCAAGGAGACAACATCCAATCTCCAGGTTAAAACTACCCAAAACAAAGCATCTAGGGGTCGCCGTACGGTCTTCAACACAGCGAGGAACCTAACACCATATAGCAAGCCCTAAATGGCCCCCAAAAAGTAAAAAAAATGAATAAACCAATGGAAAAAACCACATCCAATAACCCGAATGTCAAGAAACTAAAATTTTATAAGAAGACAAGGACAAACCAATTGCCAACATATTCCTGACTTGGGACAGGCGCAAAACTTTCGGCGAGGTAAAACTCGTTTTGTTAGATCCAAACCAAAACAATATGAAAAAGAAAGGAAATGTGGTAAATGTCAAGGAGACAACATCCCATATTTAGGTTAAAACGACCCCAAAACAAAGCATCTAGGGGTCACCGTACGGTCTTCAACACTGTGAGGAACCTCACACCATATAGCAAGCCCTAAAAATTGGATATTCATAATTCTTTTAATTTTGTTATCTTTTCATTCATTTTATAAAGTTATTTGTAAATCTCATGTCAAATAAAAACAATTTTCTGAAAGTGCTACACAGGTATATACAATCAAGATGCTTATTTAGTGCTTGTGAAATGTAAAAAGAACAAACACAAGAAGATGGAGACTAAAGACGCAAACACGACAATTGTTTCCCTGTTCACCCGATAAAATTTGACAGTAGATTCTTTAGAACTGGTCTACTTTTAAGGTTCCTCACCATCCATCGTCCATTTGGCTACCCATTTAAACTGGAGGTCTGCTCTCCGTGACTCTATCAGCTCCATAAGTTCTTCTACTTTTAATTGTATCTTTTTATTAGTTTCCACAACCTGTATCTGTTTCAAAACGTATTTCTTTATTTGGATTTGTCTCGTACATTCTTCTTGATATAAATTTTGGTTAGCATGTCGACAGCTTTGCATAGATCTTACCGTTTTCAGGATTTTAAAGAAATAAGGCGGTCAAAATTTACTTTTAAAAAAAAACGTCTAAAATGTCATTGATTAATTAATGTTATATTTCTTTGGATTTCTTGAGGTAAGCTTTTTGAGGTACCTAAAGACATTATGTGTTGCTCATAGTTTGTCCCATCTATTAAGGCGAGACTAAATCTTTATTTTAATAAGTAATTCAAATTTCATTTTCCTTCGATTTAAATAGGATTTATTTCTCTGAAATTCCCTTAACCTCACCATTCAGTAACTGGTGATGTAATTATACAAAGAGGGATATACTCTTTTACATGCAAAGTGCTCCAGATATTAGTCTTATTTGAATATAAAGGAAATATGTTTCTTACTACTTTTTAATTTCTCTTGAGGTAGGGTTTTTAGAAAATTTTCCACAAAGCTTGCCTTTTTTTCTTTCGAGCTATCAAGGGCCATAGGTGCAGTTGTTCACTTTACTGTGATGCTTCTTTCTTCTCGCCTCATTTGCAATTGCTGAAGCCCAGATTTTTGTTGCTCTTTCTGTAAAAAAAAACCTTTATCTGCCTACTCTCCATTTTTGAAAAAAAGTTGGGTTGGGTTGGCATCTAGAATTTCTAAGAAGTGGCTAATGTAACTAATGCCAGCACATCTTTTGTCAAGAAATATGATATCGCAAAAATGAAAGTGGTTTCATCAAATGTCAGGTTCAGAGGGCATGTTAGCTTTTTAGCTAACTGTTTTTGTATCTTACATTAACCTTGACTAAATATTGTTTTGGCTCATTGTTTGCCAGGTGTTGTAAGCATTTATTTACTTAATCCTAGTATTGGCTGGCTGCTTATTGTTGTAACAGTATAAATAAAATATTAGATTACGATAGTAATGTTCTTTGAAGGCACCTATATAAATTGTCAATGTACACTTTCAGATTATCCAGATATTGCTGAATATAAAGTAAAACTACAGATAAATTACCGCAACATTGTGGAAAATTTGTCTTGCAAATCTTCTATAATCGACAATTTGGTGGGATGTGATGTATTAACAATAGATGATCCTGAAGAATTACAAAATATTCAGATTTCATTCTCACAAAATAGAAGGCTACTGGAAGAAATAAAAAATGAAAATGGTTACAACGAGTTTCTAAAAGCTCTTCGGAAAGATGATGTTCATTCGAAACTGGCAGATAAAATAGAATCAACTATGGTGACAAATCTTGAGATGAAACTGCTTCAGTCAGGTATCTATGTATAGTTGATATCTGTTGCACTGTCAGGACTGTACTTTTGTAGTTGTTTGGTGCAGTTATGTATCGGATAGAACATTCACAAAAAGAATTTCAGTCGATTTTTACTAATTTCTGGTAATATTTTTATGTTTGCAAAACTTTTTAAAACAATTTCCAGAAATAGTGGGGTTGCCAACCCCAGGAACTCCTTCTGGCTCAGTCGATGTAAATTTTACTATTAACACTGGCATTACTGTTTTTGTAATTAAAAAGGATAATCATTCCAGGAGAAAGAACACTTCAAATCAAGTAACAATTGAAATCTTTAACATTGGCATTACCGTTCTTCGTAATCGATAAGTACAGTAATGTATCGAAAAAGAACATGTAAAATAAAAAATAGTTGTTATTTGGGATATTGTCATGATTGTCAAGAACAGCTATGTATCGAAAAGGACATTTACAATCAAGTAACAAGTAACAAGTAACAACTGATACTTGTGGCACTGTCTTGATCATGCTTTCTATTTGATAAGAAGCCAAGTATATATAAAGAACATATAAAATCCAGAAACAATTGATATTCGTACCACTTTTAAGAAAGTTCCTTGTTTTAGATAAGAGTACGTCCGCAAAAGCAAAATCCGGTCGAAGCTTATTTAGCAAGAAGCTGACCTAAATTAAAGTAACTATCCCAACTTTTGGGCAAATTTCAATCCTTTTAGTAAATTAAATATTCATCCGATAAAAGGAGAATATGTAAAGATTTCTTATTTTCGATTCGGTATTTTAAAGATGTTCATAAAAAACTATAATAAGATCCACGGAAACTTGGTAACTGATAAGCTCTGCAGAACCCCCTTTTTTAAAATTATGACGTGATAGAAGCTATTGGAATTTGCATTTTAAATTAACTTTCCATGTTTTAATGTTTTAACTGGATGTTAATCTTACATCCACGTAACTTTATCAAGGGTACTTTAGAAATGAAAACTGCAGTTTGCAGAGTTGATGCAACATTTTTTATAGGTAAACTTTTTTTTAATTTCGAAACTTTCGGGTACAAAACTAGTAGGAAGAAGTTGTATTTGCACCAGAATGACGTTTCAAACAAACATTCGAATGTAGAATTCCTTAGACATCAATATATAATAACAGTTTTATTGGGGATTACTGGTGTTACATGATGCAAGTTACGAAAACTTTATATAATGTCACTTTAGATTAAAAAATTACAAAAAACATACAACCAAATCAAATCGAATGGATTTATACCTGCATTAATTTGAAAGTTTCTATATCCTAGCAATACCCGGCGAAAGTTTTACGGAACAGGTTAGGCCTCTTCTCCGTTCTCCATCTCCTGTAGATATAACTCCACGAGTTATATCAAGTTATGTCAAGTCTAATAAAACTTTTAACTTGCTATAATTTTGATAATCAAAGATTTTTTGTCTTGCAGAGATGTATCTTAGAGTACAGGAAATGGAGAATAAGAAATTGGATATAATTCCTGTAAACATTCAAGGTAGGTATATCATGAAAATGATCTGATAGTAAAACAACTAACTCTTGTGATAGTGTCAGAGCTTCACAATTTAACTGATGTAGCATTCAGTGTAGAATAAACATGCAAAAGATGTTACATTCTAGGTATGTAATACACAATTGATATGGTTCCATGATAGGTATAACATTCATCAGGTGTAACAATTAAGTTAGGTATGACATGAAATCAAAAAATGACTTACCACTGCCGTTTTTAGGGTGCTGTGCACTCCCATTCTCTTG
Organism: Modiolus philippinarum; assembly: GCA_002080025.1. NCBI lineage: Eukaryota > Metazoa > Mollusca > Bivalvia > Mytilida > Modiolidae > Modiolus > Modiolus philippinarum. The sequence goes on along the minus strand of MJUU01050591.1, from coordinate 156,345 downwards.
GTGATGGTTTTCAAAAACTGTGGTACATTCTGATTCAATGCTTTGTGATGTTCTTGTATTTTTTGATATAAGTTTTAACAGACTAGTCTCCCTGCGTAAGGAAACTGGCCTTATTCTGAAAGATTAATGTGAATGAAATATATCCGATTTTCTTTTGTAGATCAGATACAGAAACAGCTAGACCTGTGGCAGAAAGAAGATGAAAAATTTGTATCCACTAAAGGAAGTGCTAATGTGTTGAAATACATTAAAGACGAAAGTTGTGTAACTGTCACAGGAAATCCGGGGTTAGGGAAGACATTTATCGCTAGACATGTAGCTTTGGTTATGAAAAGAGAAGGTTATATTGTCATTCCAACATGTATACCTAAAGACATAAGAGATTTCACTAGATCGGGAAGTAAAACCCTTTTTGTTGTAGATGACATTGGCGGACATTATTCTCTCAATCAAAAATATTTAGATGACTGGAAACCAATGTTCAGTAATTACGTCATTACTAGACAACAATGATTGTAAAATTATCGCTACTTGTAGATTACAAGTTTTTAAAGATGGAAAATTCAAGGCATTATCAATTTTTAGTTCAAATGAATGTAATATTAGTTCAGACGAGTTATGTCTGACTTCCAATGAAAAATCTATGCTAGGAAAGAAATACTTTGGTGATAAAGCTAGTAAAATAAGTGAAATGTTAGATCAGTATGAATTTTTTCCACTTCTCTGGAAATTGTATGACAAAGATAAATTTAATGATTTGAGTCTTTTTCTCTCCAAACCTTTCGATTGTTATACAGAAGAACTTGATCATCTTTTAATAGAGGATAAAATAGGACGATGTAAATATTGTGTTTTGGCTTTGGTTGTAATGTTTAACAACAAACTCGGTAAAAATCATCTTTCTCTTGACTATAGAAAAACCATAGAAAATACACTTGACAAATGTAAACTAAATAGAAGTACATCAATAGAGTCTTTAAGAGATGCACTTAATACATTAGAGGGTACATTTGTTGTCAAAGCAGGTGATTGTTACAGAACTGTACATGATAAACTTTTTGATTTTTTATCCAAATATTTTGCAGAAAAAATGTTAAGATGTATTATTGATAATGCTACTACTGCATTTATAAATGAGAGAATTTTCTGGAAACCACCAGATGGCAAAGGCACTAAGATTGACTTTACAATCAATTTACCTGATGACTGTTTAGATATGTATATCAGTAGAATTGTAAATGACTGGTCAGGTGGTAAAGTAATTCATCTGCTTTGTAGTAGAAACATTAAATCACCAGCATTTGTTGTGAAGTTACTTGATAATATAAAACAACATGACAAACCATTCCAAATAAAGCTAGCCAATGCAACAGTAGACAATAACTATCTTGATACTACTTTACTGACATCCTGTTTTGTTGGCGATGTTAGTCTGATACAGTGGATATTAGATAACACCTTTAACTAAATACATCATCACAAGTATCTTATAGTGATAGCATCGTTAATCAGTGTAGAAGTAATGGTGCTTCACCTCTTTATATAGCTTGTTACAAGGGTCATTTGGCTGTATTGGATCGATTGATACAATACAACGCTAATATAAACAAGTGTAAGATTGATGGTACATCACCTGTTTATATAGCTTGTCAGAATGGTCATGTAAATGTACTGGATAGATTGATAGAATGGAAAGGTGATATAAACAAGTGCAAGAACGATGGTAAATCACCTGCTTATATAGCTTGTCAGAATGGTCATGTAAGTATACTGGATAGATTGATAGAATGTAAAGCTGATTTAAACAAGTGTGATAATGAAGGTATATCGCCTGTTTATATAGATTGTCAGCTTGGTCATCTATCTATTTTGGATAGACTAATAGATTGCCAAGCTGATATAAACAAATGTAAGGGTGATGGTGCATCACCTGTTTATACTGCTTGTCAAAGAGGTCATCTAACAATATTGAATAGACTGATAGCAAGTAAAGCTGATATAAACAAGTGTGATAATGATGGTGTATATCACCTGTTTATGTAGCGTGTCAGACTGGCCATGTAGATATATTGAATACATTATTAGAAAGCAAAGCAGATGTAAACAAGTGTAGGAAGGATGGTGCTTCACCTTTACATGCTGTCTGTTATAGCAATCAGATTGATGTTTTACTTATATTACTAAAGTTTTATAAGAAAAATGAAGAGATGATAGATTTATGTAATGACTGGGGAAATACACCATTACATGTTGCTTGTGATCAAGGAAATGTGCAGATAGTTACATTATTATTACAGCATGGTGCAAATCCATATCAATGTAATAAGGGAGATAAATCATCATTACAAGTAGCAGACGACAACGGTCATGTTGATGTTGTTTCTGCAATGAAACAATTTATAAATAAGTAGAGTATTCAAAATATAAAATGTTTAAGGGAATTCAAACTTCATAGTGCAAAAAAAGTTTGCCTGGAATTTTAATGGTAGAATACAGAGAGACAAAGGTTTTGTCTGTAAATTATCTGTTTGCCTTTTGTAAACTAATCATTCAAATTATGTCATTATTATTTCTGTTTTAGTACTAACATTTATGCATACATGTTCACTATTGGTTCAAATGAAAATAATAAATATATATGTAGAAAAAATCATGAAATTGTTATTTTTCCGCAAACATAATGGCATCATCAAAAACATGTTGCCCTCTGGCGCTATTAAACAAACTTAGTTACAATAGTCCTTACGTTGTACCTTTAAAAATGTGTCTTACAAGTCTGCATCTCATCCAAGCTATAGACCTTTCAACCTCGAATACTTTACCTTGAACACTATGGGAAAGTATATTCTAATATCTAATCCTCTGAAAGTATATTGCCAGTAAGAACCATACTTGGTCATAAGGGTCCTGGGTTGGTACCCTTTGAAAAATATGTGTGACATGTCCGCATCACATGCAGGATGGCCGCCAGTGGGGTACATAGTATAATATTGGACCCTATAGGACAGCATTCAAATATCTTCTCCTCTAAAGCCGCATAGCCAATTGGAACCAGACTTGATCACAAATGTCATAAAGTGGTCACCTTTAAAAATGTGTCTGGCAAGTCCTAACCTCATCAAAGATAGTCGCCTTAACGTAACATAGTTTAACATTAGACTCCATGGGAAAGCATTTAAAGATCTATCCCTCTAAAGCCACAAAGACAATTGTGGTCACCTCAGTTCTATTGTAACCCACTTTTAAAATATGTCCGATAATTCTGCACTTCTAAGAGAACTTAGAACCAACTTGGGCAAAATGGCCCTTAGATAGTCCTCTTCAAGAAAGGGGACAGTAATAGAAAAAAGAAGAGAAACTGGGAATGCACACCATCCAAAGTAGCTGCAACAGGGGAACATAGTTTACTTTTGGATAAGATAAACTAACTAGAAAACAGACAAAACACACAAAGGCTTTAAAAATTTCCTGACTTAGGACAGGCGCAAACCTGCTGCGGCGGGGTTTAAACATCATCCTAGATTCCTAAAGACATAAAGTAAACTAACTGGAAAACAGACAAGACACACAAAAGCTTTATAAATTTCCTGACTTAGGACAGTCGCAAACCTGCTGCGGCGGGGTTAAACTAGATTTATTGGGCCCAAACCTTCCCCCTATAGCCAATGTGACAAATCAAAAAAACAATCGTAACAACAGTAAAATTCAGTTGGCAACTGTGAAAAATCAAACTGAAAGAACTAAATATACGGACATAAACATGAAATCAGAAGAGACTACTAGCAGTTAACTGACATGCCAGCTCTAGACCCATTACTAACTGACAAATTAAGTTATGTACCCTCAGTATACAGCTTCCACCAAGACCCCTTCCTGTGAGGAGTTTAGCATAATGTCTATCACAAACTTGAACAGGAGACTTATTTGGATTATTGTGACTGTCTATTTCAGCCATGCCCAAGGTGAGCGATACAGGCTCTTGAGAGCCTATTGTTATGTTTACATTACAGACCATTTGATGAGTCTTTCGGTCGACATAGTTTTTTTCTCTTAAGGCACTAAGATGTATCTTCTTATATTGTAAGAACATTAGTTTATATTATTATATCGACAGGACAATGGATTTATCTTGACAGTTACAAGACATTAGTTGCAGCTGGCATGTTTATTTCAACGGTCAAACGAGTGGTAAAAGTTACCTTTCAACATGATGTACATTTACACCCCTAGCTAACTTCTGAAAGACAGGCCGCAGAGAAAAAAAAACAATATTGGTATTTGATTAAAAACACACCAGTAAAGAATAAGTACGTAGTATGTAGAATATGTAGAACGACTGATTTGGCACTGCCCTAAGATGATTTTACATTTGATTCCAACCAATTAAATGTAAAATCTTTTTATGACTACAGCCAATCAATTATCTTACAACACCATCTACGTGATCTGCTGCCGGTCAATGAACAACAATTGTAAAGTGGGTAAAAAGTGTTTCTTTCACCACAGGCAGTCCTTTAGGACGTCGGCTTGGGTGAAAATTACATCTCGTTGGCTTGACCGTTGCAATACAAAACATCAATAATACTGACATTAAAAGCTATGCATGATCCCAGTTGTACAGAATTTCTATAATACATTTAAATTGACTGTAGGATCATTCGTACACTGTTCCTCTGAAATATCTGTTTGAATTGGAATACCATTCTGACGCTACAAGTTATGTACTTTTTACGTTAACTGTAATTCTACAATATGTATGTATTAATTGTTAAATCGCTCTGACACTTATCGGTTCTTCTTTAATTTTGGAGTAATTGTACATAGATTTTATCAAAATTTTAATTCTAAAGTGTAATTGATATACAATTTTGATCTTTGAGCAATAAATCATGATAATGAACATATTTTGAGTTTACTCATTGAAACACGTGTACAACTAGTAAAATTTACTGTTTTTATTCAACATGGGTATTTTTTTTCATTTTACATTCTATTATTTCTAAAATAATTGTAATAAACTGCTGCGCCAAGACTATCAACTCGAATCCGGTTAGATGATATTTTAGAAAAAAGCATTTTTGGTATTCATTTTACAATTACATTAATCAGCTTCATTCTTTTACTATATATAATATGTTATAATACATTAACAAATGAATTGAAATAATATAAAATAATTGAGACAAATCCCTACAAAGACATCCTGAAGTTAAGTAAATGAAATAACGCTTTCATTGTTCTTCATTTTGAAGTAACCGTGAGACCTAAAACAATGAGGAAACAATTATGTAAATTTCAAACGGCCCCTAGCAACGTATTTGAACAGAATTACTATATGACTTAAACTTATTATAGCTCTGAACAAAAGCAAATGGATTGAATAGATAGGAATCTGTCTATCTGTGTTTTAACTGTATATATCCTTGTAAACCTTCCATTAAGGTTTTAGAAACCCTTTTCAGTGCCCAAAATGCTGGGTTAAAGAGAGCGTCAAACATTTGTGCATGCTTATGATATGGTTGATCTGATGTCATTGTTGTAATGGTGGGATTATGTTAACACTTTTAATTTATTTTGTGAGAATGATAGTAAATGTAAGAATCATTACAGTAGGTTATTAGCTGTTTGTTTTGGTCACATGACACACAGCATGGACGGTATAAATAGCATGTTCTTCACATGGTACGAAAATGGATGTAAGTGTTCGGTGTATTTTATCTCGAAAAGTAATCCTTGATGATATCCTTTTTTAGCTCACCTGGCCTAAAAGGCCATGTGAGCTATTACCATCACTTGGCGTCCGTCGGTGTCCGTCGTCCGTCCGTCGTAAACTTTTTCAAAAATCTTCTCCTCTGAAACCACTAGGCCAATTTTAACCAAACTTGTTCTGAATCATTACCAGGGTATCTAGATTCAAAATTGTGCTCGATTAGTCCGAGGACCAAACAACATGGCTGTTTTTTGGGTAAATTGCTATTTTTTGCTATTTTTGGCAAATAACTCGAAAACTGTTACAGATATCTAAAATCTGACAAGGAGTAAAAGTGATCAGCATGGCAAGATCTACCCGCCCTGCAATTTTGAAGAAAATCTGATAACCAGTTTTGGAGTAGTTGCCCTTTTTCCGGAAATTTTTCAAAATTTTAATATTTTTTATTTTTTATCAAAGAAACTATAGCAGATAGAGGTCAACTTTAAATTGCAAAAATGTTCAGCATATCAAGATCTCCCCGCCCTGAAATTTTGGAGAAAATCCAAAAACCCTTGTAGGATTTACTGCCCTTTTTCACAGAATTTTCAAAATTTTCATATTTTTCGTCTTTTATTTCCAAAACTATAGAAGATGAAGGTTAATTAAAATGTTTGCCATGCTGTGCTACTTCAAAAGTGGTGTTGAAAATCGTTCTTTGGCTGCCATTTTCAAGATGGCCGCCAAAAAAGGCGGGAATGGTTTCCAAATAGATATTGATGTTGCCACTTCAAAACCAGTGTTGAAAATTGTTTTTTGACCGCCATTTTCAAAATGGCCGCTAAGAAAGGCGGGAAAAATCAACGTTGTCTGATTTCAATGAAATTTGGTTTCCAAATAGGTATTAATGTCGCAATTCAAAACCGATGTTAAAAATTGTTCGTCGAATGCCATTTTTAAAATGGCCGCCAAAAAAGACGGGAAAATTCAACATTTTCCGATTTCAATGAAATTTGGTTTCCAAATAGATATTGATGTTGTGACTTCAAAACTGATGTTGAAAATTGTCATTGCCTGCCATTTACAATATGATGTTTTGACTTCAAAACTGGTGTCGAAAGTGGTCCTTAGCAAGAATGTTTTTTGTCAAAAAAGCCAAACAAAGAAATATAGTAAAACATATTCAGACTTTTAAATACAGTTCAAGGTATTGGTGGTGTGCCAGCTACCTAAGTTTGAGAGACTGAAGTTCAACTGTATAACTTACAATATAAGCTTGATTGTCGTATTGTGCTTCATAGTTTTCTTCACAATATAAAAAATATGTTTAAACTAGATTATAAAGGGGAACCCCTGCCAAATTTTTTTTATGGAAACGGGGACTTGGAATGTTTTGATTTCAGCAATATGCATTATCTGAATTATAAGGGGAACCCCTGCCCAAATTTTTTCTTGAATGGTGGTCTGAAATGGGTTGTAATGGATAGTGGGGCTTTAAATTACCGTGGAAACTGCTAAATATACTTGCCCAATTGGAACCATACTTGGTGACAACTGTCCATAGTCGGTACCTATCGAAGAATGTGTCTGGTAAGTCTGCATGTATTCCAAGATGGCCGCCAGCGGGAGACATTGTTTAACATTGGACCCTATGGGAAAAACACATTCAAAGACATTTTTCTCTGAAACTACTTGGTCAGTTGGAATCAAACTTGGTCAAAATAGACCTTTAATGGTCTTCTTAAAAAATTATGTCTGACAAGTCTGCACCTCATCCAAGATGGCCGCCAGCGGGGACCATTGTTTAACATTGGACCCTATGGGGAAAACACGTTCAAAGATTTTCTCCTTTGAAACTTCTAGAAAATGAGTAATTTAGGCTGCAGTTTATGCCAGTCATGGACCAGGTGAGCTATGCAGGCTCTTGAGAGCCACTAGTTTTATTGCTTAATCCAACGGCTTTCAGGCTATCACAGTGGCTATGCTGGTTCATAACGTATACGTTGAGGGGGGACTTGTGTATTGGCACTGTTTTTGCAAATTTTAGAAAATTTTGAGGTGATTTTTTTTAACTTTTGCAAATGTTTCCATGGAAACATTCAGAACATTTTATTGTCAGAATGACACAGATGTCTATTCAATTTAAAGTATTTGTTCCAAGGATTCCAAAGAGGTATAGGTTTATGTTTTTGTCATTTCACATTTGACACATTTGACAAAGTCTCTACAAATACATGATTAAACCAACCAATGGACCAATGCTTTATTGTTGTTCTTCTTCTTGAAGTCACTTTGAGGCCTTCAACAATGAGCTATGCTCAAACCGCACTCATTCGTAAGTTCAAAACGGCCCCTAGCACCGGTTTGAGCAAAATTCCTTACTTAATGTCGAGCAACGCCACATATATGTATCATTGTGTGCATTGATGCATCTTGTAAGATACACATTTTCTTATGCATATTACATAACCTTAACCACACAGTTATGTTTCAAAGACTTTGACAATGTTTTGCCACATCCAGATGATTCAAAGCAAATAGAATGCATAAGTAAAAAATCTGATCTATTGATTCATAAACTTTGTGTCACTTGTTTTTGTCCCAAGTTTTTCCTCTTTTGACCATTAGTTCTTTTTTGCTTTTGCCTTATGTAAATTTGATTCAAATGAAATATCTGAAACGTTAAAGTAAATCATTTTATACCTTGAGTGGACAATGTTTTAACGAGTCATACCTAGGTTTAGGGACATAACTCTTGTAGGTTTGGTTTAAGCAATTTTTATAAATACAGTCTAAGCTTCTAAGTAACATTCTAGATAATTTTAATTCTTTCTCAGATCAAGCCTTGAATATATATCGATGAATATGACTTTTAAACGCCTTACTAATTTTACTAAGGTCTACTACCTTAAGCTTAAAAATATTGGTAAACATACACAGGCGAAACATACGATACAGTATGTTCTGTAAATCACATAATAATGATGGCGATTTGCCAGATACCATAGCTGTTGAGCCTTGACCATCAGCTCTGTCAGATGTTAAGGTAATCGCTTTCAAAATGGCAAATTCATGTTCGTTTTTTCTTATAGAAAAGCATGTAGATAAATCACCTCTTCGTCAAATGCAACCATAGATAATAAAACTTGATCTTAAATTTTAAACTGAAACAACAATTATTCTTCAGTTGGGCACATAGGGCTGGAGGTCATTGTTTGTTACTTCGGTGCTGGCCTGAAAACCGATTTTATTTGGAAAAGTTAAGAGATTTTTTAAACTATGGAGAATCTTTCTTTTGCAAAGCTCTGTCCTTAGCTGATGTTTGCTTTAAGATATGTCATAAGCTGCAATTTGTACGCCACAATATGGGCAAAATTTAATACTTGGCCAGATTTTGAAAAAAAAATTAGGAACTGTCAGCATTTCATTCACAAATAGGACACCTAAACAAGGGTATATTACACATAACTTGAAGTTACACTCCAGAGGTTTTACGGTCGACATCACAATCTTGTGTACCGCCATGGGATATCTGTTTCCAATATGACAACAGATCTTTCCCTTTAAAAGCTTAATTGTCCATTCATCTACAGGATTTGACTTGTTCAACCCGGCGTTTGTCGTATAAGAAGCAGGAGATTCTTACTCTACCGGTGCACCTATGTGTGTGTTCATTCATTTTTTCTTTTCTGTGCCTTACTAATGTTATGTCTTTGTTCCTTTGAGTTTTTTTTTTGTGATGTTGCATGGTCTTTTGATTATTTGTTCTAGATTGACGGTTCGACCAACTTACTTTACAAAATTCAAAGTTGAATTGTTGAATTTGTCAAGTATGAAGCGTATGTCTGCCAGACTGAGAAATGTGGTCTTACCTATACGTTGGCCATTTTTATACACTGTATACATTTACAAGAAGTGTTCGGTGTGATGCAAAATGCAAACGTGTTCGTCCCTAATTACAAAAAATTAGACAAATTTTAGCATTTGTAATTCAATATCACAATATTTAGTAATTGTGATATACATTTACTGTATTTGGCTTTTTCTCACATGCCAAAAATTACTTACGTGATATCAATTTTAATAATCAAAAGACAAAAAACAAAAATGGTTTTATGTATTTAAGATTTTCATATTTGCCAACTGTTCATATATATAAAAGTGAGAATCAACCGTCAGTATAGAATGAACAATTCAAGGACAACGGCAACATCGGAGAAACAAAAGACATAGCATGCAGGGCACAGAAAAATTCTAAAAAAACACCTTTATCTCAAGACAATTCACTAATTTCATTAAAAATAAATTGTTTTACTACGTTTTTTTCTAATATGTTTTAAGTAGATGACTATGTATATATTTTTTCATAACACGCTTTAAGTAGAGAACCCCTAAACTACCTTACCAGTATTATGTTGTTATTTGTCTTTGTCGTGTAGAATATAAAATATGGCTAAAAGAAACACTACCGGCCAACTGCTGACATATACTGACAACATAAAACCAATAAAAATGACAGTCGGAAATGGTTGTCCATATACGATTTTCATCAAAACTACCAACTTCAAAAGATTAATCGCAATCATTTTGTAATTAGCAAATAAAAACAAACAAAATGAGATTTAATGCAATTTTGAACTACAGATTGCTTTATCGCAAACTTACTTTTTACATTAAAATGTCATTTTTTTTTGCATGTTTGGGGAATACATCGGCAAACGAATACCGAAGCAAGAACGATGAAAGGGGAAATTCTAAAATTAGAAATCCAAAATCACGGAAAGTAAGTGAGAACTGAACCGTCAGTCTACAAAGAACAATCCAAGGACACTGGCAACGTCGGAAAAACAAAGAAACAAAGATGTAACACGAGCACGGCACAGAAAAGAAATTGAAGACACGCACATATACAAAAATGAACAACACGGACCAAATAAAAAACCATAGTAAGCATCTCCTGCTTCTTATAAGACATTCGCCGTGTTGAACATGTCAACTCCGGTAGTAAAGTCAAATCCGGTAGAGGAAAAACAAACTTTAGTGGCAAAGAGAAAGATCTGCTGTCATCTTGGAAACATATGTCCCATAGCGGTCCACAAGATCGTGATGTCGACCGTAAAACTTCTGTAGTGATGACCTCAAGTTACGGGCAACATACCCTTGTTTAAGCAGCCTATTTGTAAGCAACCGAGCTCTATCAACGTAGTCACTGTATCGACCACAGGCCCTTGAGTAGCGAATAAGTTGAGAGATGTAAACTCCGTATGCCTGTGTTTTTGGAATGTTGCTACAAAGAAAACGGAAGTTGACTATTGGAAAAGTGAAGTCATCGTGTTTGTCATATAGCCTAGTTTGTATTGTACCACTGTTGTCAATTTCAAGATGAAGGTCAAGGATTAAGGCTGATGTGGAAGTATCAGTAGTATCATTAATTTCGAGCTCTTTTGGATAGATAAGATGAAGAAAATCACTAAAGCGGGGATTGTTTAGTGATAAAATATCTATATAACGGAAGCTGAAATTAAAGGACTGGACCAGTTTTTTATCTTTATTTTGAGGAAGCCCTTCGATGAATTCAGCTTCATATGAGTGGAGAAATAGATCAGCTAAAAGAGGTGCACTGTTTGTGCCCATTGGAATTCCGATAGTCTGTTGAAAAACAGGTCCTCCAAACTGGACAAATATATTGCCGATCAGAAGCTCTAACATTTTAATCACTTCTTCCTCTGAATATTTTTTCTGTGATTCTGAGTCGTATTTCACAAAGTATGCTTGTTCACTGCCTTTTACAATATACTTATATCTTCGTTCAATGTTCTTGTGGGAGAAACATCTATGAATTTAACCCTTCAGACGTGATTTCAGTTGTACATGAGGAATTGTAGTATAAAGCGTGGAAAAGTCAAAAGTTTTAATGCTGCTACAGTGTGAATATGATCTCGATTTTAAGGTGTCAAGCAGATCCTTAAAGTTTTTTAATATCCACATTTCATTTACACCACTTCTTGAAAAGCTAGTATCACAATATTTTAAAAGGCTATCTTTTACGGCTGTCAAGATGGATGTTGATAGCTTAGAAATAGGTTTTGTAGAACATTTAACAGATCCAGCGATGTACCGGTGTTTGTATGGGCATTTGTGTAATTTTGTACCCAGTACAATGAGGGGAGATACGTGTCTTCATCTTTGGTTGAAATCCCAAAGAAAAGCAAAACAGATCTATGGTTCACGGAAATTCACATCCAACAACAATTTAGAAAATAAAACTGTGTGTCATTAATTAATGGTTTAAGTTAGTCACATTTTTATTAATCACAGATTAGAAGCTCTTGAAGCGAAATAAAATAGCATTAGCGGTGTTTTAAAGAGAGCGGTTAAATTTTACATTTTGTAAGTCTGCAGTTACTAAAACATTTTAAAGCTTATTCTACTTAAAGCTTTAGCATGCTATAAATATATCACATCCATATTTTCGCTTGTTTTTGCTTTTCGTTTGCTAGATATTTTCGGTTTCTGTTTTGATTTGATCTGTACTAAAGAGACCTAAGTAATGGCCATATATAGAAACTAAATAGGGCCTGTAAGTCTCGTACAATTTTTGAACTTCCGGGATCAAAAATTGTACCCGGAAGTTACATTTTAAACAAATATATATGACGTTTCAAACAAAAATTTGAACGTCACAATCCTCTGACGTCATGTTTTGGCGGGAAACGTTTTCGAATTGCCTGTTTATCGTTGATTCTCGTGAGTCACATGACGAGACTTACATACTCTATTGACAGTAAATTCGGTATTTTTAAAAATTTATTACCACTGGGCCGATGCCACTACTGGTAGTGTTAGTCCTAGAGGGTATTCACCAACTCAGTGGACAGTACTCTGACCTACCTTATTTGGAAACTTGCAATATCAAAATTTTGAAAAATTTTCCTTTAAACTAAAGATTATCTTCCTCTTGCATAGCTCTGCTCTTTTCGGTGATTGTCCTGACCTCTATTAGATTTTACAACGTTTTGGTTTATGATCTTTGGAATGTTTTGATTTGATATGAACTGAAGAGGCATGACATTTCCATCTAATCGAGGATGAGAAATTTCCTGTGTTAAAAGCTGTGTGCGAGTCAGGTTATATTTAGATATTAAATGTTCATATCTTCTGTAAAACTGATTAAAAATAATAATTTATGAAATCTGTATCCTTGTTGTTAAAGTTTGAATGTGAGAGTAAGGTTACGCTCATTGAAATTAAGGGTAGAACAAACGCTAGCAAATCGTACAAGCTGGGATATGAACACCTCGTAGGATGGAGCTAGAGGAATGTCGCCGTTAAGGGAAATAAGTAATAGTGAAACTGAAATCGTCCCTTTTATCATAGATTTTAGTTTTTTTTACCAGAGTTAATGATGATATTAGATCCAGAAAAGGGTATTTAGAATCATTGTTTCCATTATTAAGGGTGTATTGTTTTCGTCTGTCCAGAACGTTCAGGGCATGTTCTGGTCAATTGAGGGCACCAGAGAACACTGTGCGAGAACACCCAGAACACTGTGCTGCGTGCATCATCTTTTTAGGTAGTAAAGAGAGAATCCAATATGGTGTCTCTTATTTAGATTCTTTGATATCGCAGTTTTGTTTTGCGAACCAGAACATGATTGAAGTCCATTGATTTAAAATAATGTTTAGAATTAAAAGGAGAACTAAATATTCACATTTTAAAATTTATCGGAACATCGACAACATTCTTTCATGGAAAAAATATTTTTACTGATATTTTATATTTGCATTTAGAAATAAGATTTTTGATATCTCTATAAACTTGACAAAAAAAGGTAAGAGAAAACACTCACAACCATAGACAAAATTTTTTCTTAACTGTTGAAATCGTTTCTTTCTTTAAATTTATGGAATTTGATAAAACGTCTTGATATTTGTAGGAGGCAGTAAAAGGAAGTCAATTTTGAAATATTCATGCTTATTTTCAGACCTTTTTATTTTCCTTGATTTGGAATAATTACAAACACTCCAAGGATTATTTATTTTCACAGAATATAATTTGTAATTTCGATGATCACGGATCAGTTTAACAAAAACTTTCCAATCATAAAACTGTCCACCATATTTTTTATGCTGACTTTTCTCTTTTCACTTATTGACCAGGTGCACAGAGGACGTTCCAGACATGATCCGGATGGAAGAAAAAAATACGCCTTCAGTATCAGTTCTTGTAGGTTGAGAATGTCGAGGTATTCTAAAACCTGGGGATTGTAAATTCAAAGGATATGGTTATGCACCTGCTGAATGCTGACGTAAACAACGTTTGCCTTCAAAATTACGTATTTTCTACTGCAGTTCTTTACAATGGTGTCATATAATTACTTTAGATGCCATCAAGAAAAATGGTTTTACATTGTCGTGATTTATCAGTATGAAAAAGAAAGGAAATGGGGTAAATGTCAAGGAGACAACATCCCATATCAAGGTTAAAACGACCCAAAACAAAGCATCTAGGGGTCACCATACGGTCTTCAACACAGTAGTATTTGTTAATCATTACTTCTGATTGAAAAATTATTTCAACTCTACAGTAAGATGCCTGATTATGCATCTCCTGGCTGGTTATTCATTGATAATTGATTAATGATGAAGTTGATATATGCTCAATATTTGCAAACAGCGTTCTGACTTTGTATTTAATATTTCACAGTTGTCCTAGCTGCAGTCTACATTTTGTTGGAATATTTTATTCATCTGTGTGTCACTCATATATCAATGTACTTATGATTGCTTTTAAAATGGTTGAACTAGAGTAGTGACAAATAAGAAGGCCCGTATTTCACTATTACGTATACCACGAAATGTCTTTTATCTTTACCAACGAAAATTGATACCCACAAAATTATATGAATTCACAGTATAGTTTTTTCATAGTATTGGCATACAGGAACTGCAAAATACTAGTGCATACCAGATATGATACATCATTGCCAAAATTCAAAATGAAAACAGCGAAACTCGAAACACATGCGCGTTTCTTTAAACGGCCTAAACTAATAATGTGTGCAATCAATTATTCGCAAGGCGTTATTTTTACGTCAATCATATACAAACCATACGTTAACGTTGATAATATAAAATATGCCTAAGTTAATCGGGTCTCTTATAAATAGAAAAACTCAATTTAAGTTACTAAAACTTAGTTTTTCTCAACTTAAATTCAATTTAAGTTACTTAATTCGAATTAACGCCACTTAAAATGAGTTTAAGTATTTTTTGTTGTTCCCGCGCTGTTAACTAGTTAAAACACCGAAAATGTATTAACAGAGCATAATGATAGTTAGTTGCTTAATTCAAATTAATGCTACTTAATAAGCGTTTTTTACTGAATTGAATTTAAGTAGAGAAAAACTTTGTTTTAGTATCTTAAATTGAGTTTTTCTATTTTTTGTGGTTCGCGCGTGCATTAACTCTACTTAAGTAGAGTTTTCCACTAAATAAGAGTTAATAGCCGTAGTACTGTTTGAAACAACCATTTTGATTGGTTGAAAGGTTTGCTTTTGATTTAGGAATGTAAAAAATTTTTTTTATCTTTTGTATTTTTTTTTATATTTTCCATCCGAATTTGGATCTATGAAATGCCTAATAATCTTTAAGATTTTCATATTTTTCTGTCGATTGCTTTTTTTAAGATCTTGCAGAAAAACTTGTTTGTGGTTTTAAAAGGTGTCAATAATGCCATGTGTGTAACGCTAATTATATAGATATACACAATAAATATCTATGAAAAAATAATACCCTGTGAAATAGTAAACATTCCAGAATTTCGTTCAAAAGGGTCTATCAAAATACCTTAATTGCCAATTTCGTACGAGTGATTTGAAAGTGACATTTTTATGACCCGTATTAATTATCCCTGTTTCGATTTTGCCGACCAAATTTACCTGTTCAGGTGTGCGATATAACGGCGAACGCGGTCGGAAGGAAATGATATAGTAATATAGCAAAAAAAATAATGTTATTTTTGCATGAGAATGATTAAATTCGGGACTAAAAATCCTATCCTACTCTTCAAATTTTCCCCCGAAATTCATGTAATTTGCAACATATAGAACTCTTTCGAAAAGGATATGCTAAATTAAAGTTTTTTTTTTAATAAAAATAAAATTGAAAGTTTGACATTCAATTGCAGACTATTTTTTTCTCAAATATTAATGTAATTATTAAATCTCGACATCCAAGAATTGCTTTGAACAAAAAAAAAACAAAACAAACAAAACAAAAACAAAAACAAAACAGACAAAGGAACAAAGATAAACAAAAACAAAATAATGAATTTTTACTTAGAAACACTTTCAACATCGACTGTTAAAACTGTATTTTATTTTATATAAATTGAATTTTCGGTACACGGTCAACACGGTAGACACACAACACAGCAGTCGGCCAATCAAAACGACTGTCTCAAACAGGACTTGGGATATTAACTCCAATTTAGTGGAAAATTCTACTTAAGTAGAGTTATGCGCGCGCGAACCACAAAAAATAAGAAAAACTCAATTTAAGTTACTAAAACTTAGTTTTTCTCTACTTAAATTCAATTTAAGTAACTTAATGTGAATTAAACTCAATTTATGTTGTTCGGGTGCACTTAATGATAGTTTAATTGCCATTTTCTCTACTTAATTCGTTTTTCTCACATTAACAGCAAATATCTCTATTTAAGTACTTAATCTCCTTAAGTAGCGTTAATTCGAATTAAGTAACTTAAATTGAATTTAAGTAGAGAAAAACCAGGTTTAAGTAACTTAAATTGGGTTTTTCTATTTTTTGTGGTTCGCGCTTGCCATATATATGTAATGTTTACAAAATAAAAGTTTTTCTCTACGATTATAAGATGTTAATTAGTTACAATGCAGTTAACTACATAACGAATTTTCTTTACACAGATTATAGTCAATATATTATCTGATTTTCTTGAGACAATTTTTATTAGACTGTCATAATTTGAAATTTCTTTTGAATAGGTCTCAAATAGGGTTCCCGAAACCCCGACGATTCTTCAAGCCTTTTCCGTTTCACGAGCGGAAATATTTTACAATGACTCTTGAAGAGGCCGTTTTTTTCCGGTTCAAGAGCCAAATGTTAGCGTTTCATGCGTTACGTCCTTTTTACTTTCCCGTCTTCCCGTTCACTTTTTTGTAACGATTCCACCTTCCGCTTACTTAAAAATGTGCCAACTTATGGTTACAAAAAGAATAAAAAATTAAACTGAATAACAATCGTACCTTTAGGTCATGCAAAGTTAATGAATTGGTTCTCAGGACATTTTCAATAAAAATTGACGATGGAACAAAGTGATTGTTTTTTTTTATCATTTACCAAATTATATGTAAAGGGTCCATTAGCCTCTGACTAGATGAGGGGCTTGGAACCAATAAATTAACTTTCGCATGGCCTAATTTATTTATGTTTTTAGAAAGTGTACCCGTGTTAGCATTATCATTTTGGTATCTTTTGTGTCTATTGTGATGATCTTGTTTTGTTTTGTTTTTTTTTTTTTGTTTTTTGAAACTACAAATATTTGCACTACAAACTTAATCTAGCTACAACTTCATGACGAAAAACAGCTACATCTAACGTATTTTAACATTATTGCTATACTTTTTTTTACTTTAAACTCAATTCTATCTTGTCCTTTTATTCTTTTCAATATTTATGTTTATTTAGAAATACACTGAACATATACCGTATATTTTGGCTTTCAACTGCGTCTGTAAAAGTGACTTTAGGAATTTCCAATCCGACCTTGATCACTTGATCAGCTCCTCAGTGCAAACAAGCAAATAACATCAAAATCCTTATTGTAAGAAATTCACAAAAATTTAGTTCATATTGAAATCAATATTTGTATTAAGAAATTAATTCAATTGAGCAGAATTGTTGGTACTTAAAAGAGATCTATGTCCATCATATCTTGACATTCCAGTCAGATTTTTTCACAATGTCATGTACAGGTATCGATGGCCGTATGCTTACTCTAAACTAACACAAAAATAACCCTCTAAACCAACACAAAAATAACCCTTTGTTTTGTTAGTTTTCTCATGTTTTGGTGTGTCAAAAGATTTCATTTCTGATATAGATTATTTAAGTAATGGGAGCTTGAATATATACCGATTTCACCACGGGTTGACTCTTTATGCCAAATAGTTAACCTTGAGTATATATTCAAGCTCCCATGTATTATTTCGATTCTAATAGGACCAAATAAAGTGAAAGTTTGAAGTGAAGCACTTCTATAGAAAGACAAATAACGGCTGTTCGGTTAATTAAACATAAAACGAGAAATAAACAAAAACCATTTATAACAAAACACAGAATTTGAAATTTATTTTATATGGAACTGATAACGTTCAATTAAACAAGAAAATGAAAAAAAAAATCGGAATGTCTACGGGCTAATTTACGTTCACATTTACATGTGGGTGTTATTGGAACAGTGGTGAACATATAGCGATTTAAACACGGGTTTGGACACAAAACGTTTTAGGCACGTCATATTAAAATTCTACAACATGTAGACCGTTTCTCTCAACATCGTATGGAATATGCATCGGGTAAGGCGGATATGAAACAATATACGGAATATAATAACTGACCTAAGATAATCCAAAATGTCTTTATTTCTGTTATTTCTGTTATTTGCAAAGATTTTTATTTTTTAATGATTGATGACATATAAAGAAATTCACGTACACACATATATATATATATACCACCATCTTATATTATTTGTGTATATTGCATATGATTGGCATACGTTTGATTGACAGATAACACCCAGTTTGATTAGGTCGTTTAAAGAAACGCGCATGTGCTTCGAATTTCGCAGTATCAAATCATTACTGCTGATACAAGTCAATAATTAATGTATTTAGGATTGGTTTAATAAATGTGTCCCAACCTGACATTTCTCGATTGTGACTGATTTGTTGATGTGTATATATCAATAACTGGCAGTTTCTTTGTAAAAGGATTGCGTACGCATTATAAAGTATAAAGCTAACAGCAAACACATACAATGGCCGAAAATTTATAATCAGATGCCATAATCAACAAGTAAACTACATTAGAAAAGCACAAATAAACGACAAGAGACGAGCGTAAATAACGATAGGAACTCGGAATAGCCTGTCTTGGTACCGGCACTAACAATGCTAGCGGTATGGTTAAACCGATTTACGGGTACCCAAACCTCCCCTTTCTCTATCCCGTTTCCCTATATTATAATAAATATACGAATAAAACCCATTGTAGGAAGACAACCAAATCTTGAAAAAGAAAAGATGGGAACAAAAAGTATTTTAGAAAGATGGGTCAAAGAGTGCTCGCCGCTTAACTGCCGGCTAGCTAAAGGGGACTAGTAAAACACTGTCCAACTAGGAAGATAAATACAACTTGACGAAGGGTTTGGTAAAGAGTTGTCTTGTATTTGAATAGAAATCGGCAGTATCCGTGAGAGGACAGTATACTTGTAAAATAATTGGATTCCAAAGCCAATTAACGGATTCGTGTAATTTCTCAATTTTTTTTATCAGTTTCCGGCATTTTAAGAACATTTCCATAAAATCGACGAGAGAAATGCGCTTTGTAATAAGCTGTTCATATCTTCTAACCTCTTTAATGTATTTAATAATTTACTAAATCTGCAAACTTGTTGTTTGCACGTGAGAGTAAGGTTACGCTCAGTAAAATTGTCAATAGTAGACAAACGCGATAGAATCATACCAGTTGTGATATGCACATCCCGTCGAATGGAGCTAGCGGAAGAAAAGGGAAAATAGTGATTGTGAAATCAAAATAATCCTTCTTATCATAAAATTTTAGATATAATTTACCAGAGTCAATGATGATACTTAGATCCAGAAAAGGGCAACATTTATAATCATTGTCACTGATGAGACATAAGTTGTCGAAATGCGCATATGCAGAAAATAAATAAACAGTAACTTCGGTATTTTGTTATTGCTTTATTCAGTTCCAGTTCTTTTCGGTAAATTATATCGACATACTAGTAATCTAAAAACTGGGGATTGTCAATTGCAAGGATGTCGTCAATATACCTGCTGTTATCATTGAAAATTGAAATAAGTTTATCCATGTTGTGCACGGTTCCATTTTTTGTCATGGAGTCCCGTTCGTAACAGGACAGATTCGCATTGAGAGGTGCATAATTAGTACCCATGAGAATTTCAATAACCTGTTGATAAACAATGGTGCAAAACGAACATAAATGTGTTCTAGCAAGAGCTTAAGCCTTAATCATATCATCACAGAGCAATGGTCGTTGTAAGTAATATTGGAGAAGAATCCTTGCTTTTTACTACAGCAAATGAACTGAAGACCGGAAATTTTAAGACCATTTAATAAGTTATCGCAAGGTGAATCTACTAAGTGTTTAGTCTTTTTCCTTACACATTTTATGACCATGTATTTTCTTTAGCAAAGAAACTGACAGGAGATGTACGCGTCCTAAGTACAGGGAAGGGACAGATTTATTGAATCGGTTCCAGTTAAATATCAAAGTATCAGCAAACAGAATGTAGTGGTCCTTATTCTACTTGTCCATACTTTGATTTTAAACTGTAAACCAAATTTAATTCAAAGATTTCTTGGCTTAATTAAGGGGATTTTTTTTAAAATTGATCTGAAGCTTGAAAATGATGAGTTGTATTGTGCAAACAGTTTTCAAGTTTGAAAAGTCGCCCGACAAACTCAAAATTTACAACACACAACTCACCGCTCTATAGCTTCGGAAATAAATTTAAGTTATTAATGGTTGGTGAAAAACTAATTGACAGACGGACAGATGGAATGTGAAAAAAACCAGGTCACCTGCAACTCAATGCAGGCCCCTTATATTAAATGTGTCAAAATGTGCATCGTGTTACCAGAATTAGAACCCGTGTGATCCTATATGAATAAAACGGAGCTACAAACATAAATTACAAAATTAGCTTCTGCCTATGTAAATGATTTATCAATTTTACCATGCTTAATCTTCTTGGGCACCTGATGTCACTTTAGATTTCACAGGATTTCACACTATGACCTTGGATTTGAATGTTGTAATTTATATTTCTGTGCTTTGTAGCTGTCTAACGTCATCGTTTTTCCCATGTCTTTAGACTTTTGATTTTTTGTAAATGCCACTCTTTGCTCCTTCGGTATTCTACTGTCCTTGTTTAAATGTAAATGATTTATCAATTTAAAAAATAAAATATCGTATATTTATTAAAATAAAAGTGAACCCAATGTATGCAACAACAAAAAACAAAACTGTCATGTTAAAAAGATGCAGAAGCTGTAGAGCTATCCCATCAGAGATGAAACAAGCGGCGCTTCGAAGTTGATTAGAAATTCACATCTGCAACATATCAAAAGTAAATCACTGAAAGGAACAAGCTTTCTTCAAATCAGTATGAAGCCTTAGAGTGATCCTTTTTTAATAATTTAATGTGACCTATATACATCTTGGAAATATAATACTGTTTCGTTAAATATGGACAGATTATATAAGTTTCAATGTAGCCTTGCAAGTTTTACCAGAGTCACTTTCTTTCGCTTTTGCCTTAATTTCAGTATCTCCGAAAGTAAAATGAACAAGCACATATCGTCTGTCGTCTGTCGGATTGGGAATGTCTACAACGAATTCGCCCAGCTTTCTGCATCCCTTATCATCTACATACTTTGGGATGTTTTCTTCCTCAGAAACATAAATGGCCACAGTAATATTCCGTGCCATTCTTTCGATTGTGTGATACTGCAGTTTAATTTTTGTACCAGCAGGTATTGATTTATTTACTTTCATGAAAGGTTCGAACACACCTTGACATCTGTTTTCACCATCAACTTGAACAAGTCTCGAACGATCGTGAATTCGATCATCGAATATTGGTTTGATGCGACGACCGTATGTTCGACGAGAACATCTAGAATCTATAAATTTTGGCATATGACCAAAAAGTACTGCCCCTTTTAACACTGCAAGTGATGGTTCTTCCGGTGATATGACAATTTTGTCATGAAACGCACTCCGTATTGCCTCCTGTGCCAAGTGACATTCAGAAAAACCACCTACTAGCAGAAGTGTTGAAACGTCGCGTGCATTTCTGTTAGATAATACGTTTCTTATTAAAGCTATTATTCTATCAATTGTTTTCTTGAAAAGGGATTTGACAAATTCCAAATCAAAACATAGTCTGTCTTTGAACAGAGTTATCTTCCCTTCATATTTTGATTCAGAAAGTTTTGTTGCAAAATCACGATCATGGCGAGATTTACACATTGAATCGAGACCAACAAAGGGAATTGTTATGTTCACCTTTTGCCTTTTATTTAAGTGTAACTTTCTTTTTGTTGTTTCGAACGATCTGCATAAATCAAGGTATGATTCCACATCTTCCCTCGCCATTTCATCTATGAGATCCTTGCCAACGATTTCATAAAATATCTGCAAAAACTCTTTGTCTACTGATGTTCCTCCACAGTCGTCGCCTGTGGCTTTGCATAACTCCGCCATTTTATTTTCGCCAAGTTTTTCATGAGCTGTTATGTCAACTGTTCCACCTAATATATAGTAAAGAAAAATTTTTAAATATATAACATTTGGAAATGTTTATGAAAGCTCACATGACGAACTTGTATCTATAAAAGAAAGGCAATTCTGTACTACCATACAAACAAGGTCTTTGAAAATAAAATATGGACATTTTTTCCTTTCATTTTTAATTTGGTAGTCAGGATATTGTATATTTAATGCAATTCGACCAAATGACTATCTGACTATGGTGTTTGGAGTGTATATTTGTTCATTCAATTGTGAAAAATGATCTTCGCTGCTTTCGTTTTGACTAATTAATTACTCTACAACAAACAATGTAAATAATTGTTCTTTCATTGTTACATTTTCACGTGAAATATGAAACGTGAATGTGAACGTGAAATACGCAGGGGCCGCTAGGAAAGTGTATGTTGCAACGGATTTGTTAGGATATTTTTTTTTAGATTGCAGTGATAAAACAAATCGCTGTAAATTATTTTCATTTCAGTTAAAAAGTAGCAGTCATAAATTATTTCTATCCAAGTATAAATTGTTCTTAAGAACAAGGAAAAGTATTATACCGACTTTCGAAACTCAATTTCATAATATCAAATTGTGGGCCTTGTAGACATATTGAAGGGAAAATTATAACAAAACCCACAAACTTATTAAATGCGTCATTTAAATACATTAAGCTTTGAAGGGATATGGTGTAAATGCACATGAGACAAAGTCTTTACCAATACATGGGATTCCCCGTGAGAGAGATGTATGCTCTATTTCAGTTATGGTGTACTTGTTCTTGAGAGAATCTCTCATATGGATACGCAATCACACTTTCACATTTTAGCCTTTTTTTATTTTTTGTAATCTAAAATTGTTATTCTGACCACCTGTTTATTGTGCCCACATCTCATGATTTTATTATGCCAAGTTTTCTTACAATTTTGCTCGATGAGTGCCCTGTGGTAGTTTAAATGTTGTGATCGTCTTCTATCGTCTTTTTGTCGGGTAATGGATGACAGCGATTATAAGAACATTTTGCCAGTTAAGTTTATCTTTGTAGACGATCCCGCATCCATGGATCATTAGGTAAAAAAGCATGGATGTAGCGTTGCTCAAACCGGTGCTAGGGGCCGTCTTGCACTTGCTATGACTCATTGTTGAAGGCCTCGTGGTGATCGACTTCAAGATGAAGAACAACAATAAAAGTCTTGTTCCATTGCTTATTATTAACATGTATTTGTAGATATTTGTCTCATTTGTATTTACTCCATATCCCTTCATTGTTAATGGTAAATCAAAGCAATGGAACAACACTTTTATTGTTGTCATTCAGGGCGTTTTAGCATAAATAAACACATTTAAAATATGAAAATATTCTAGGAAAAAACGTCCTCAGGGTATTTTAGCGCCGTTTTGGGTTTCTATGTTGTTATCAATCATTAGATGTGTCGTCTGTCTAATTTTTCAATTACACGTTGACATTCACTTTCGAAAGTATTGAAATACGTTTAATTTAACTTTTGTAAATTTTATATGAAAGATTGATATATTTCCATTGCAAACTCTACAAAGGAAAAATTAACAGGAAATCATAAAAATGCAAACATGCACACGCTAAGCATACCTCCCATATCTACCACCATATACTTAGTTCCTTTCTGTATACTTGAGAAACCCTCTTGGCAACCTTGCAGACTCTCTACTGGCAAACACTGGCAATAAATTGAGGCATCTTCTGGTTCCAGGGCAATGACAAGTCTGTTTTCTTTTTTTATTCCTGCCTGTGAGTAGAAATGATACGCATGTTTAGAATCCATTCTGTCAAACCAGCGATTATCATGTAAATATACTGTCAAAACGATTGTACATCACAAGTTCGAGCCTAAGCGAGAAATTTATGCTTAACCATTGAAACTGCAGAATATGATAACCACCGGATGGAAAATTATTATTCTGAAACTTACAATATTCATCATTTTCTTCAATGGTTTCTTCAACTGACATTGTAATATACTGCATCTTGTATGAATATTAAAATTTACAAAACGTGTATGAATTTCACTGATTTCAACTTAAATTTATTTAAATGAATTTAATATAATTACTAGAATAGTGTAATATTTTCCCTTGTTCAACCATTTTCAAAATTTCATTTGAATGTTTTTATTTAGTCATCAAAAAAGGATGCTTTATCTGCTTCCATTTGAGGATACAAGTATTCAAATGTGCGACAGTTGTGTTGTTCGTAAACTTTATTTGAGAACAATATGCCAGATAACAAATAAGCCATATTATTGATTTTTTATACTAGACATCTATCAAGAATTAAAATCAATTCTGTAATTCTGTTGAGAGTTCATAGAGAGCCTTTTCAAATTTCAACGATAGTTAATTTATTGTTAGTTCTTTTGGTGCCATGTAAAGTTTTTTTTTTTAAAATGGCGGAACAAATTGTGTCAAAATCTACCTAAAATGCATTCATATGGCAATTGAAGTGGTTGAAATAACAAAATACCGAAGTTACTGATAATTTACTGAAATTTGTGTTAAAGTATGAATGATTCTATATTTTTATGAAGTGTATCTAATAGATTTCCTTGATTGACAGAAAGTACACTAGTAAAGTTAAGTTCTGAAGAACTGCAATACAGTGGACACAGTGACCATACCTTATTACCTTATTTTACTTCGGTGGAACCAGATATATTTCAATATAAGATCGTGACCTTTTCGACATTAAATGGAATCGAAAGATTCCCAAAAATTATGATAGATATATGTATCAGAATTTTAAGTGTTGTTCTGAAAGACAAATTGGTTTCGATAACAAATTACATTTGCAGTAAAATGGAGGAGAATAAATGCTCTGTTTCAGGCAGATGTCAGTCTGTCTATTTTTGAAACTTTTAGAAATTGAGAAAAAATAATAATAAAGTGTCTCTCTCGTGAATAATCATTTCAATAGTAAATTTGGCCGTTATAAGGATTTTCCAATCACATTTTCCAAAATGTTGTGATTACACTTAGGTCACAAATGAAAAATCCTAAATTGTCATTCCCTCCATCCCGACCTTTTTTCATCCCTTTGAAAAAATGTTGATATTTGCTTCATTTTTATAAATATCGACACTTTTTTTTATCATAACTGATGAAAAAATAAAACATTTAATAGAATTCGCCCACCTAATCTTAATTTTTCAAATGTTGCATGAGAATCGAGGATTTTTTAATAATGGTCTAATAGGATATCGCTAAGGCAAAACTTTGCATAAATTTTCACACACACACACACACACACACAGAGAGAGAGAGAGAGAGAGAGAGAGAGAGAGAGAGAACTAAATTGTTGCTTATTTATGCAATTACTGTTGGTTTTACCATATCAGCACTTTTTCTCATGAACTGTTTTGCTTTATCAGACCATATTGCTGGAACTGTCACTACCCATTTGATTTCATCGTGATTTACATCTATTGATTTTGCCGCAAGAGTGTCATGCAAATGGTCCCTAAGGGCTTTAATAGAAGCTGCAAATACTTCTACTGCTGGAAGTGGTTGACCACGGACGTCATTTAAATCAGTTTCTAGCGTCAAATCCTAAAAAGAACAATATATAATATATAGATAGCGGTGATATATCGAGTTTTCTCAGTCCAATAAATGTCATATTGTCACCGGTGAAAATAAAGGATTTCTAGTCACCGGATGACGTATTAATGAAGCGACGTCACAATATCTCCTCAATGTCGTCGTCAAGTAAACAACTGGCGTATTGAAATGGAAAAAAAAATCCGCATCTAAAATCTCGGTTTTTGAGTAGAAAACTATATAATAAAAAGCATAACTAATCGACCATCATGAATATCAATAAAATGTCACGAGTGCCGAACAACGCAGAAGGATAAAACAAGTTGCGGAACTTTGTTCCGCAACGAGATTAATCCACTGCGTTGTTCGACACTCGTTACATTTTTATTGATATTCACGTCAGTTAGTTATNAACGGTAGATTATGAAATTTTGTAGCAATCTTTTTGAACACTTGACACTTGACGCTGACTATCTTTGCTTTCTTGTCATATTTTTTTAATTGTGATTTTGATGAAATGCGTATTGTTTGTTATTATAAGTTTTCTTTTGACTTTTGATTTAGTTTGAATTCTGAATTTATTTATCAATGCCGAATATGAAAAATTACGTATATTAGTAGCAGCGACGTAATTCCATACTGAACTTAATTCATGTTTTATTAAATATTGAAAGGTTGGCACAACTTTTACTTCTCTGTTTTGTTATTATTTGTTCTAAGAGAGGTATTAATAAATTNCATGTTTCGGCGGGAAACGTTTTCGAATTGCCGATTTATCGTGGATTCTCGTGAGTCACATGACGAGACTTACAGACCCTATTAGGATCCTCATAGGGGTAACGGGGAATAAAGTAATCAGGAGAAGACATTTTAACTTTTTGTATGTCTTCAATAATTATTTACTGAAAATAGGGTTATTTTAGTACATTTTAACAATATATGGCAATCAAATAAACAACAATGGGTCTTATAATCAAATAATCATCAATGAAATCATAATGAAAAACAGCCAATCAAAGATTGCGATCCCCCGCTACCCCTTTTTGGACCCCCTCCCTTGTAAAAAAAGACAAGTGTTTTTGAAACTAAATTAATCATCGTAACTGTAAAACACCAAAAAGATATGGTTGCTAGGTAGAATTTCAAAAAAATAATGGGTCTTTGAGAGTTTCAGGAACTTAACCAAAATTAGAATCAAAGATTTTTGCAACCTGGCTGTTGAAAATCATCATTTTTACAGTAAGGAATTGAAAGAGATATAGTTGCTAGGTAGAATTCCAAAAAATAATGAGGCTTTGAGACTTTCAGGAAATTTACCTAACTTAGAATCAAAAATGTTTGCAATCTGACAACGGAAAATGATCACTGATACTATAAGGCATCAAAAAAGATATGGTTGCTAGGTAAAATTCCAAAAAGAAATCCGTCTTTGAGAGTTTCAGAAATTTTACCAAAATTAGAATCAGTCTTTTGCACTCTGATTATTGAAAATGTTCTTCAGTACTGTAAAGAATTGAAAAAGATATGGTTGCTAGGTAGAATTCCAAAAAATAGTAGGTCTTTGAGAGTTTCAGGAAATTTACCATAATTAGAATCAAAGATTTTTGCAATCTGACTATTGAAAATCATCATTGAAACTATAAGGCATCAAA
>MJUU01050591.1:94959-117420 GCA_002080025.1 Modiolus philippinarum | reverse complement strand
AACCCTTTTTTGGCCCCTAATTCTGAAATGGGCGGGGCCAAAAACTAAAGGAAAAAAACGTTTCTCAAGAATGTTCCAAGAAACATCATACTAAGATTTGAAAACAATCCGTCCACTAGAACCAAAGTTATGCTGTCCACAGACACGAAAATACCTATTTAACCCTTTTTTGCCTCTTTTTGAAAAACGGGTTGTGCAAAGGAACGCGAAATTAAAACCCGGGCTTAAGATTGTGCCAACAAACATCATGCTAAAATTTGATAACAATCTGTTCACTAGAACCAAAGTTATGCTGTCCACAGACGCAGACGCCAACGCCGACGCCGACGCCGACGCCAGCGCCATACCATAACACGACCGCAAAAGTTTTGCGGTCGTATAAAAATTAGGACACTCAGTAAACATAAAACATTTGTATTTCTCAAGCTGCAAGAAATGTAGTAAAATATTATTGCGGAATGTGCTCTTTTAAACATAATCTGCACGTACACACTGAGAAAATTGTAAATAAATTTGAATTTCTTATTTTATAGGCGAATCTTTTCATTTGGTAAACACTCAATTTTAAATAAAATCAGGAGGTCTAAA
The DNA here is from genome assembly GCA_002080025.1 of Modiolus philippinarum. Classification (NCBI taxonomy): domain Eukaryota; kingdom Metazoa; phylum Mollusca; class Bivalvia; order Mytilida; family Modiolidae; genus Modiolus; species Modiolus philippinarum. The sequence continues at coordinate 116,832 of MJUU01050591.1, read as the reverse complement.
AAAGGACTTATATGTTTGAAATTATTGTGAACATAAACTTTAATATTTAAGGAAGGGCAAGCTAATGCCGATTATTTGGAACCACTGTTCATTTTCAAGATTCAGTTTAATTTGGGTACATAGGAGAAGTAATTCCACAAATTCAGGTAAGAAATTGCTAAATTTCTACTTTAAAACATATGGTACTAGACAAACCAATGTTAGCTTGCCCTACATAATACATCATAGCATTCGTCCACAACAATTTCTACAAGAATTAGACGTTTTTCTGACCTCCTTTTTTAAATTTGAGTGTGTATCCAAGGAAAAGATCTAGTTAATAAAATCTTAATTTTAAATTAATTTACAATTTATACAGGTAAATTAATTTACAATTTATACAGTGAGTACATGTAAATCATGATTGAAAGAATGCATTTCTTCATGATTTATTGCTATATTTCATGTAGCTTGAAAAATACAGGCAAAAGTTTGATCTTTATTGTGTGTCCTAATTTTTGACTTTAGTGGAACATGTAAAACAAATTTTTGAAAATTGAATATATATAAGAGAATTGATTTAATCGACATCGCAGGCATTTTTCGGGACCCAGATAGTCTTGCCGACCAAGACATGCCTGTCATTTCTTTCTCTTACAAAAAGCCCACTAAAAGTTTTTTTTTCTCAATTACTCTTCTACAACCTGTAATGCTAATTTTGAGAAGAACTACCCCAGCAGCTGAGACTCTTGCGGACATCTTTTAACGGAGAACTTGAACACCGTCGATGACAAAGAAATTAGAAAATTCCTTTGAAAGGGACTCAAATCTCACTGCAAGCATGCTTTGATATAATTAAAGACGCAGTTACCAATTATTTGTAAATTGGTGCAAACGAGAAAGTACAAACAAACACGCACTTAATGTGTTCAAAAATAAAATTATTACCAAAGTCACCAACAGAATATGAAAATGATTATAAAGAGTCGACTAAGCTGTCTGTTAACAGAATAAATTTAAAATTAAAAAATCTTGGTTTGTATGTGTTTGAACCAGTCGACAAAGCCTCCGACGACGTTCCTATTATTTGAAAGAGTCCAACAAAAGGAATGGGCAAAATCTAACACTTTCAAACATACTAATTTTACGAAAATATATTACCCAAAAGCACTTCTAAGATACAGAGATGCTCCTTAAGATTACACCTTGCCTTCTATGTGCCTTCTATGTACTTGGTTCCTAAACTTTATAAGATCCCTACAAACATCGTTTCATTTCGGCATCGAGTAATAGTTCTACCACTAATTTAACCATCAATTTAACCAGTGCATTCACCTGTATTGAAGTATAAAAAAACTCGGGTGTAAATTACTTTTGGAGCGTAAAAAATTCAATTGAAGTTTTGGATAACTTAAAATCAATAAAAAGACCAGTTTAGTCTATTGACAATTATAATTTTTATATACTTTATACAACCATTCTACATAAATTGATTAAATCGAAATCGGGACAACTTATTAAATGGTCTTTCACATTTTCTGGTCTACACCTCATTTGTTCTAATAAAAAGCAAGGATTCTACCCTAACATCACTTTAAAAATAATTTTTCCTGGTCATTCGATGACATTATTAAGGCACTGAATCTTTTGCTGGAAGGCATTTTTGTTTATTTGGCAATATCGTTTATCAACGGTCATCGGAATTCCCATAAGTACATACTGAACACCTCTCATTGCAGATCTTTTTTCTGTTCTGTTACGAATGGGAATTAAGGGCTACATCGAGCGCAGCATGTCGACCACTGAAATTTGAACATGTGTAAATTAAAATGAATGTAGACACAGTAATTTGCTGGGCAAAAAAATGACATTGACACAATGATTATTTGGACACAAAGTAGAGAAAAAAATGAAAGATTTACATAATTTTAAAAATTGCAATTTTGGCCCCTTTGACCCCTTATAGCTCGGAACCAAATCTTATAAAGCTTATAACTAGAGGAATCCAAAGAAAAAAATCCCATTGAAATCCGATGAAAAATAAAAATTTCAGGTAATCAGCATGTTTGCACTTTTGGCCCCATTTGGCCCCTCATAGCCTGGAAAGGAAACAAGTTATCAAAAAATCTGAAGTTGCAGTGCTTATTAATGTTACAAAAGGATGATTGCAAAAAAAAAAAGACTGCATCAAAATCGGACTAAAAATTAAAAAAATATGATTTTTGAAATTCGCCCCTTTAGGCCCCCTTTATCTCATGAACGGTACATGAGATGTGAAATTCGTTGCCATACTGCAGATTGGAAATTTCCTAAGGAGCACACTGAAAGAAACCTGATCAAAAATCCGATATATAATAAAGATTCTACAGCCACATAATTGAAAACACCAAATTTAACCCTTTTTGGCCCCTTTTTTTAAAAACGGGTGGAGCCATAATGACCAAAACTAATCCAAGCCTTTCTTTTGTACCATGGATTATTGCTTTAGAATTTCATAAGGAGTGATCAAATGGTACCAAAGTTATTGACCAAAAACAAAAGTGTCTACAGACGACGACGCCGACGAAGCGACAACGACAGCACCATACCATTATACGACCGCAAACATTTTTGTGGTATAAAAAACTACAAAATGGAACCATACAAAACCAGTGATCAACTCATTACAGTTTTCAATAATAACAGCAGGTATATCCTTACTATTGACAATCCCAAGTTTTTAGACTATGTCCACCTCATTTACCCACAAGAACTGAAACTTAATAAGCAAACAAACTTATTGACCAAAAACAAAAGTGTCTACAGACGACAACGACGCCGACGAAGCGACAACGACAGCACCATACCATTATACGACCGCAAACATTTTTGCGGTATAAAAAACTACAAAATGAAACCGTACAAAACCAGTGATCAACTCATTACAGTTTTCAATGATAACAGCAGGTATATCCTTACTATTGACAATCCCAAGTTTTTAGACTATGTCCACCTCATTTACCCACAAGAACTGAAACTTAATAAGCAAACAATAATTGTAAATACTGTCCACTTCTCGATCTTATAATCATCGTTCACTCCGGTAAAGTTAAAACTAAAATTTATGATAAAAGGGATGATTTTTATTTCACCAATTACTAATTTCCCCTTTCTTGACGGCGACGTTGAAATGTGCATATGGTTAAAAAATGGCCAAATTTTTAAAAAAAAATCCAAGGAAACTGGGACGTAACTTACATTCTTTAGTTAAAAGGCGATATTGTAAGGATATTCATCATAATTCTGTTAAATTGGGTTTTGGGATCCAATGACCTGAAGATTATAGAGGTATAGTGGCCTCTCACTGATACTGCGAATGCCTACGGAAATCCATTAAGATTCTTTATAACCAAACCCTTCGGGAAGTTTTGAATTTGATTAAGACAGTGTTTTACCAGCAGACTAGGCTCCTTGCGCTAGCCGACAGTTTAGCGGCGAGCACTCCTTGACCAATCTTTCTAAATTACGTTTTGTCTTATTCTTTCCCTCTCAAAATTGTGGTCTTGGAGTTAGTAGTCTACCTGTATTTGATTTTATTTGTATGTTTGTTGCACTATAGGGCAACGGGATAGAGAATGTGGAGGTTTGGGTACCAATAAATCGGTTTAACCCTACCGCCAGCCATTGCCAGTGCCGACTATCCCGAGTTCTTTTCGTTGTCTACGTTTGTCTCTTTGTTTTTCTTGCGCATTTCCTAAGAAGAATGTCGCATGTTATTGCAATTTTTCGGCCATTGTAGGTGTTTCCTTTTAACTTCTTAATATTAATTGTCCCTTTTACTTATTTTGTATAGAATGTTGAGATAATTAATGTTTGTTTTTACTTTTAAATATCTTGTAACATTCATGGAAATAAAATCGATACTAAAAAAGTCACAAAGCTTAAAAAATGAGGTCAAGGTTATACCAAACTTGACAAATGAAAACATACCCTTCATCATCAGACTAAACTTGAGGAGACTAAATATTACAGCTGTTGAGAAATGAACCTGAATGTGATAAAATAGCAAAGTCACTGAACCATGAAATTGGGGCCATGGACAGATATCAGACTGATATGTACTCACCTAAATGTAACAATAATTATATTGTGAAAAGCATTATAAATGAAATCAGCACGTAAAGATCAAATAAATAAAGTACGATATTGTTTTAAATAATTTTGATGGTTTAATATTGTTTAGAATTCGAGAGGCGAGTTGATTTTTTGCCAAGGTTACAAATCTGTGACGTTTCATTGAAAAAAAATTCATACTTAATGCGGTTGGGTTGTAACAATAAATCTATTGTGGAAAATATACATGTTATAAATGCCAAGAAACTGACATTAATGCAAAAAAGAAAAACAAACAGAATCACTGAAACATGAAATTAAAGTAAAGGTAAAAGACTGTCATGTAAAGTGAGTTTATCTGTTAAAATTGATTTGAAATGGACATGAATGCAAAATAAATAAATAAATAAAAAATAACAAAGTCAATGAACCATAAAAATTGAAATCAAGGTTACCTAAAAGGTGTCAGACTGGCATGCACCCACTGAGATGTACCAATGTATCCAGTATGGTGGTTCTTTATTACCAGGGCTCAGAAATTGAATGTAAACTCATGTCACAAAATTAACAAAGTCATTGAACAATGAAAATGAGGTCGAGATCAATTGACAAGTGACAGACTATCATGTACTCACTAAGATAAATCGATATACTAATCATAATTGATCTATGCATTACCAATCCTGAGAAAAGAACTTGAATGGAGAACTATGTCGCAGTTTTCATGAAGACATTGCACAAGGTAACCAAGGCAAAGTTCCAACCATATGCTACATTTTACAAAAGAAGATGCATACAAGTGACATAATTTGGAAATTATTCAGGTTTTAAGAAAACAAATATGCACATATCTGTCAAGTATCTCGCTTTCAGTGTGAGAATCACTATTTTAGGCATAATATCAAACTCTCACGCCTTAGCCCAAGATTCTCACGCTACACAAGAAAATTGAAATTTCTGTTTTGTCCATTCTACATTATATTAATCATAGGTATAAATGTATAAGTAGTCAATGATGACGACCACTTTCATAAGACAATGTAAATAGCAAGAATTACAGCATGTAAATCTGTATATATATAATTCGGGAGCAACATAATCTTTAAAGGGCTTACAGTGTTTCTGTTTTCAAAAAACAAAATGTCAAATTTCCACGTTTTCAAATATTGTGTTTTGTATTAATGCATATTTTTATGCTTATTCATATATTACAAAATTCGAATATATGTTACAGGGAAAATGTGAATGAAGGAGGATCTGGGATCCTAGTGTAAATTAGAATTCTGATTTCTCCTAGGACAAATTGGAATTGTGATTTGCCCTGGTTTTAATCAAGTGTAAATTGGAATTCCAATTTCTACTAAGACAAATTGAGATTTACTGATTTGCCCTAGGAAGATTCTGAATCCTACTGATTTTCTAAGACGATCCAGAGTCATACTAGATATAGAATGGAATAAAAAAGATAACAGGAAACACCTACAATGGCCGAAAAAACATAGCCACATGCCAGAAAGTAAATAGGAACTGCACAAGAAAAAAAACCACAATAAAAATACAAAAGACAAACATAAACAACGATAGGAACTCGGGACAGTCGGACTTGGTACCGGCACTAGCAAAAGCCAGCGGTGGGGTTAAATCGGTTTATGGGTACCCAAACCTATATAAAATATAAGATATAAATTGTATTAATGCTAGGAGGATTATGGATCCTATTAATTGTTCGGTGATTTTGTTATTACTCCCATTTAACAGCAGTGAAGATTCTTTTTATAAGCTAAATAAAAATAAACAAACGATAAAATCTTACATTTATTAATGGAAAACTAAATCAGTATTGGCAGATTAAAACAGTTACAGGTACAACAAATTTTACAATCTCTTCTTCAACTCAAACCTATTTATTGCGACATTTCTTCAAATTATTCTTGTGACATTTTGGGGAACAAGTAATTTTAGCTTTCCGACATAAACACCCGAAAATATTACATTTATTGTTGCAACTGCACATAGACACAGGCTGGCAACCTTGATTGATGAAGCGACCATTGTCCGAATGTAAAGTTTTTGGTGATCCAAATAGTGTAATATCATCTCTAGTCTGTTTTCATACAAATTAGGATATCCTTCTCCCCTATAAGGGGATTTCTTGAAATTATTGCTAGCCCATTGTTTGAATTTAGCTCCTCTCTCTGATTTAGGCTCTTTATCATAATCCAGGCACTTCAATACTGAATTGTACATAAGTCCGACTTGGGGAGGATGCATAAATCTAGACAAAAGAAACTTTTTCCTCTTGTAATCTTTCGCAAGTTTTTTTCATGTTTCAGCAACTTTTCATAGAATTATTCCTTGTTATTCCCTTTATTGGGGATTTTATAAAACACAAAGTTCATTGAACAAAAGTTTAGCATGTTGTTTAGAATTAGAATCAAGGGATTAAACTTTGGGTTAAAAATAATTTGTCCTGTCAAAAAATTTAAGATCAATAGCAGGATTAAATATACATGTATGTGCACTGAAAAAATTATTTTTACAAGTACTACTTACCTTTAAGAAATCTACTTATGACGTTCATTAACTTTTATTTACGTGATCTTAAAGTAGGATCCAGAATCTGGATATCTCAATTTGTCCTAGTAGAAATTGGAATTCTAATTTACACTGGATTAAAACCAGGGCAAATCACAATTCCAATTTGTCCTAGGAGAAATCAGAATTCCAATTTGCCCTAGGAGGATTCCGGATCCTCCTGGATTCCAATTTGCCCTGTAAGATATACATAGAAATGTTTTTCAAATGAGTAAAAAATGCTACCATTGGACAAGAATTGTAATATACAAAAATATAGTTGTTCCAGACCATACGCGTATTTGGACCGTACGCGTACGGTCCGGACCGTATGGGTATTTTTATATGGTCCGACCGTACGCGTATGGTCGGACCATACGCGTACGGTCGAACCGTATGAGTATACATGTACGGTCTTCTACGAGCTGGACCATACGCGTATATTCAGACCGTTTGAGTACAAAGAAAAAGACAGACAATACATTCGTTATTCAAACAAAGAAGTAGGCTACAGTCAAAACTGATAGCACTAACTACCACTGAAAACCGTATATATTTTTAGGTCTTAATAAAAAAATAATAAATTGCATATATAACTGAACGAAATTATAGAAGCGGTGAAATAAAAGAAAATATTTTCACATTTTCACACAAATTTTAAAGGTAATACATAAACTTCAGTTTTACATTAAGAAGTTTAGTTCGTTGACAGGGAGTATTCCTTTTTTGAACACTGTGTCCTGAATTCCCGCTGTTATATTTATTCAGCCCTTTTTGGGGTAATTGGGAAAAATGTTGTGTTCCTTACAGGTGATATTCAACGATTTTTTTCTCAGGATTTTGACCAAAAAAAACACATATTTTATTCCAATTATCATTCCATTTATCGTTTAAGAAGCACTAGTTTTTATTGTTTTATCTGAAATAACGTTCAATAAGTAAGTTAATTTTATAAAGGCATCTCCAAAACATAATTACAGTAAAGTTAATTCTTATTTTTCTCTTTTATTTTCTTTAAAATAACGATTTTTAGAAAATGTTATTTGTTTCTAAACATAAGAGCTTAATTCATTAAATAATATTGTATACTGTATATTAATTTATTGTTATATTAACCAAGAACACGCAAGACTTTGAAATAGCCAGACCGTACGCGTACGGTCGGACCATACGCGTACGGTCAGACCGTATGGGTATTTCGAAAAAATACTCGTATGGTCCGGACCGAACGCGTACGGTCCAAATACGCGTATGGTCTGGAACATAGTCATTATGAATGGAAATACATATACTCTCTTTACAACTGTAAAAATAAATACATTATACAAAAAAGTCATATAAAATATGTAAATTAAATTAAGTAAAATATCACAACTTTTCAAACTCAAACTATTAATGAAGTGTCAATTCACAATACAAATTTATCATTCGTTTGCTATGAAAAACAAATAAAAGGATTGAAAAACTCGGGGTCAAATCACTGCATCATAGCTGGCTGATTCCTGTGATAGAAATTAAACCTAAGAGAATATTGTCCTCACCGTTTGAAAGTGACGTAAATCACCCAAACAAAAGCACCATTAAAACGTAATAAAAACACCGACGGATCAAGCCTTTGAAAAGGGGGTTCTAATAGGTTCAAGAAAAAGGAGCTTCCAGGATATATTTTGCTACTTTTTGGTCAATTTCACCTACATTTCGCACGAAATTTTAAAAAATTGTCAGAAAAGGAGAGAAATCCGCCTCAGAATCCACCATTGAGTAAAAATGCTCTACTTCCCATATTGTCTAAGGTGCAGCACCACTATAGATTTATGTGTTATACAGAATATATTCATGAAAGTTATACAAAAATATTTTAAAAAAAACTTTCGTTGTACATTGACGAAATTACTCTGTATAGAAAGAACTATAGTTCTTAAAAGAACAGTCTAATTTTTTGGACACACACTACTAGTCCACACATCAATCCATACATCAATTCTCTCCTGTACACAAACGGCATTAAATGCTTCTTGTATTCACAATATATATACAATGTTAGTGTAATACGACATGACATAGATGAAATCAATGTTTTGTAAAATGAAGATATGAATATTTGATGTTTGTTAATGACATCAAGCGGTTCCAAGGTTTTGTTCTTTGTACTGAGGAGAGTTCACAACCTGTTCATATGTCGGGGGAGCTGTCGGCTGCGCAGTATTCTGACAAGTTGCTACACTATACGCTGGGGGTGGTTGCATGTATCCTGGATTTTCTATCCCACTTATACCATTTTGTACTGGACCATGATGCTGCAAAAATAAAAGATATAATTGCACACCTAGGTGGAACGCTGGATATTATTTAAATCCGAATATTTTCCTCGAATTACTTACTTATACCGCATTCACGTTCCATGCATATTCATTCATATGACGTCCATTACGTTTAACCTGTTTAAGAAAAGTTTCATGAAAAAAATATCCCAATCCTATTGAGGATCAAACCTATGGTATCCAGTTATTTTTCTAATCATTTGCAATATGACTCATGACCCATGCAACTGGGATATTTAGCGGATAATGTTTTTTTGAATTGGGAAAACAATTTTGACATATTTTGACCATTAACTAAAGCAATATTTAGTATGAAGCCGCATTCAGTAGAAAGTTTGATGATGAAACCAACACATAAACAATATGAACTGTTTTCCGACACAGAAAACACACAGAAAACATTGAAAAATAGACCAATTTATGAATCTTTTTATAAAGTTTTACCTTTGATTTGGAATTGTGGATTGTTCTACATGAATTGGGGAAAAATACAGACTTTTGATATTAATGATTATTCGGATTTCGTTTGGTTTTATGCATTATAGATATTTTTTGAAATTATGGATTTCCTTTGTTTGGGTTCTAGTGCTGCTGACGAGGAATAAATTTCCGAAATGGCCATACAGCTCATTAAAATTATTGCAGTTGGAATTAACATATGTGTTATGGTCTCATATTCATTTACTCCATATCCTTTCGTAAAATATTTTTGTCATTTGATGCGCATATGCAGAATTTAAATTTACAGTAACTTCGGTATTTAGTTATTTGAACTAGGCCCGTATTCGGCATGCATCGAATTATACAGTAAGCAATGGGATATCCTGTAATAGAAAGGTAATAAAAAGGTAGTCAAATGACAATGATAACCCCCACCCGGGTAGCTAAAAATAGTTGTTATAAAATATATTTAGAGTGGCAACTGAAAGAAAGTTTTAATGTATGTAGAACAAAATAATCATTTTAACCAATTAGTGTATGTAGGCTAAATAAAACAAGATGTATTTGTGAAACACTATGCCCCCGGCAGCAACCATGTCTACCATACAACATAAATAATAAAATTGCAATCACTAGAAATTAAGGTTAAATAATAATTTGTACTAAGCTCCATTAGATCTATTCACGTACAGAATATCAAGCCTCTTGCAATTGTAATTAATGAGCTACATAAATGTAAAAGCAAAATCTAGATTTTTACCCTTTGACTCCTGTGACCTTGACCTTTGATCTGACCTTAATGAAATTTCAATAATGGTGTTCAGCTTTATATGATCAATATACAGGCCAAATATCAAGGTCCTATAACATCTGGTTGGAAAAATATCAGCAATGTTAAAGTTTTAAAATTTTCACTCAGTGACCTTGACCTTTGACCTGATCAAAACTTTTTTGGTGCATTTGTATTAAGCTTCATTAGATCTATTCCTATATAGAATATCAAACCTCTAGCAATTGTAATTAACGAGCTATAGCAAAATCTATATTTTGACCTTTTGACCTCTGTGACCTTGACCTTTGACCTGACCTTAGTGAAATTTGCATATGCTGTTCGGTTTCATATGACCAATATACAGGCCAAATATGAAGGTCCTATCACATCTGGTTGAAAAGATAAAAGCAATGTTAAAGTTTTTGTTAACGTTTTCAATTTTGCACTCAGTGACCTTGACCTTTGACCTGACCCAAATTTTTTTGGTGGATTTGTATTAAGCTTCATTAGATCTATTCACATATAGAATATCAAGCCTCTAGCAATTGTAATTAACGAGCTATAGTAAAATCTATATTTTGACCTTTTGACCTCTGTGACCTTTACCTTTGACCTGACCTAAGTGAAATTTACATAATGCTGTTCAATTTCATATGACCAATACACAGGCAAAATATGAAGGTCCTATCACATCTGGTTGAAAAGATATAGGCAATGTTAAAGTTTTTGTTAAAGTTTTCAATTTTGCACTCGGTGACCTTGACCTTTGACCTGACCCAAATTTTTTGGTGAATTTGTATTAAGCTCCATTAGATCTATTCACATATAGAATATCAAGCCTCTAGCAATTGTAATTAACGAGCTATAGCAAAATCTAGATTTTGACCTTTTGACCTCTGTGACCTTGACCTTTGACCTGACCTTAAAGAAATTTGCATAATAATGTTCAGCTTCACAAGATCAATACACATACCAAATATGAAGGTCCTACAACATCTGGTTTAAAAGTTATGAGCCAGGTTAAAGTTGCGGACAGACAGACAGACATACAGACAGACAGACAGACAGACAGGACAAAAACAATATGCCCCCGATCTAAAGATCCGGGATTATAAAAAGTGATTGAAAGATTCTATTTTAATAGCGGGATGTCAAAATTTATTTTTATGACATTAGTTTTCATATATTTATTTTGACGGTCTTTAAGTCAGTTATAGTATATTTCAGAGAAATGTCTTGAAGCAAAGTGCGCAATTAGCAAAGGGGTGGTCAAAATACCTAAGGGTAATATGAAACTGAATTCTTTAGAAAAGGGGAGGTAAAAATGCCTTCGCACTGTATCTTAACCACTACTTTTCTTATGAAGCACTTTAATTCAGTTGATTACTCTCATTAATTAACCTTTTCAATCAATGACTATGAAACAAATACAAATGTGGTCTTTCTTACTGATAAAGTGCAATTCTTCTGTCAAGTGCAATTGATGAATCAATTATCAAGTTATCCTAGGTATTTCGTTTAAAAACGACTATCTAAGGAACAAAATTTTTGTTTTGATTTTGATGAAATCATGATTATATACAAGTTGTCAAATGAGCAGTCTTCAGTTGCCAATGAACAATCTGTACTTTTTGAAGAAATTTTTCACCTCTCAAAGGAACAATACCATTTGTACCAATTAATTGTTTGCAAATTGAAATTTTCTGCTGTCTCTAACCTAAATTTATGGTCCTCTTGGAGGATCAGTTTAAGGGAGATATGATATCGGAATCCCAAGAAAAACCCTTTTTCGAAAATGTGTTAAGTCCAAAGTGAAGTCCCATAAAATGACAATGGGAAACTCTGATCATGTTAAGTTTTAATCCAAAGTCTCGCTAAATAAAAAAGATGGTCCTGATGTCTCATAAAAGGTCAATCCAGTCCTCATTATATATCACTGTCAACTGTGAATGACTGCAAGATCATTTTGTACGGTTGAACCAACAAGGTTTCAAACAAGGCATGTTCGGTTTCTTGCAAGCGGATAACAAAAACCCACGACCATTGATAATTAAACTTCACCAGAAAATGCTAAATCAAAGATAATGACATGGTTTGTATTTTTTATGAACTAAACAAGATATCCAAGAGAAAATCATCTCAGTAATAAATTGTCAACGACTTACATGTAGTTATGCTAAACCCATATCTGACCATGAAAAAATCTTCTGAAGTGTAGTGTTATTAAAATTTAAAAAAGATATGGACTTAAGAAAATGCCTTTTGATATAAATGTATGGCAGACTGACATTATACTAGACAGAGAAGTAATCAGTCTGAAATCCGGTGGTATCTAAACAATAGAATATGAACTCTCCTTTAGAAAAGATAAAAATGTCGATTGCAATATGAAACTCGTTGTTAAGACCTGATAAAAGTTACTTATAACATGAAAATTTATACTCTTTTATGTTCATGTGAATTATCTTGATATTGACAAATGACATTTTTAAAAAATTTTGATATTTCTCGCATATTTTTTAATGAGAAATGAGATTTCCCAGAATATACCTGGCTCCACAATTAAATATTTATCGATTTATTTGCAAATTTTGGACTGGGTACAAGCAGTGGTTTCGACGAAATAAAGTATATAAAACGACCAATTCTACCTCGCAACCGGCCAGGTTACATAAACAAAACCGATTTTTACTCACTAAGCACGTGGGGTCTTTGAATGGGCTTTAACTGACACGCCCTTTTCCTTGGTTGAACCAATGAAATCTTGTGTTGATGATAACCCTTTAGAGATCGTGGGTATATAAGGAAAATGGCGCTGTTTCGAGACGATTAACATAGAATTAATTTTGGATCTCATCGTTGCTTATGCAAGAATCGTCCTTAAATTGACCTAGAAATAAAGTATTTTAAAAAATCTATCTGTACATATAATCTGTACATGCATTTTTACGCCCTATAACAATTGATTTTGACCAGTCTATCAATTGAATATTTTCATCACGACAGTAAATTATGTAAGAAATTTGCATATTACCTCTTCTTGGAGGCAAGTTTAATCACTTTTTAACTACAAAGCAAAGATCTGGAAATTGAATGACGTTTTCACTAAATATTGTATTTGTTTACTTCTTTTGAAATCTTGACATTTTGTCGATTGTTTATTTTCGTCGCCATGCTGTTAATTTGTTCCGAAAAAGTTATGAACACAGAAAGATTTTCTAGAAGGGAGATAATTTTATACCACTAGATTTCCCGCTGTAATTTCAAATGTAAACCAGAATACTGTTAAAAGTTTAAGTGACCGTTTGCTGATTCAGAAGTATCAAATGATTTCTAAGTGTTACATGGTTAATTTATTCTTATTAAGTGTCAACTCATTAAATGATTTCAAAGTGTCAGACTGTTTACTACTGAATTTCTAAGTGTCGCCATTTTAATTGATTCCTAGAAATATCTTCAAGTTAACCGATTACTAGGTGTCTCCTTTTAAAATGCCTCCTAACTGTCATCATGCTAACTGATTCCTAAGTGCAACCTTCACTAATTCTTAGGTGTAAACTCGTTAAATGATTCCCAAGTGTCAACCGAATGAATCCTAAGCGTCCCCTGTGATGTAATTGGGAATTGCCTAACTGTTAAATGATTGGCTTCCAGTGACGTAATTTGTAAAAAAAAGATTGGAAAATAAAAACTATCAACTTAATAATGGGGCTATTATTCACACTTAATATACATACGATTGTTCTCTGTATTACTGTCGTTGGTTGGGCCACTACAAATCGTCTGTTAACACGAGTCGCCCTATATCGCTCCGATCGTCTGTAACATATTGCAGCCCATATTAAAAGTTTCAGGACTACCAATATTGGAATAATTCTGAAAGTAAATAGACCAATGAAACTTAAGTTGACGAATTACACTGTAATCAGGTCGCAGAAAATTAACATCTTTGTAAGTTGAACATGTTTCGCCGGCTCAACTTTACACATATACAGAACAAAGAACGAAAACAAAAATAAACTAGATTTGCAATTGCAAGCAATGGCCGATGTCACCCCAGACTCCCCATTCGATGATTCCACCTTATTCGCAGCCTCAAAATCTACCTAGAAATCAATTTTCGTCGAAATCCGACAGTGTTGAAATTTTGACGTATTTCGGCGGCCATCTTGGAAATGGTGGCCATTTTGAAAATTTAAAACGCACAGCGTACAACTTCATATGGTGCTCCAACTTTATGCAAAGTTAATAATCAATTGGTTCAGCCATTTCAAAATAATCACTCGGACAAAATATGTGGAAGGTGAAAACTAAAAAGAAGAAGAAGAACTACATTTGTAATTGCAAGCAATAGCCGACGTCACCCAGACAACTAATTCGATGATTCTATCTTGTTCACAGCTTAAAATCTACCAAGAAATCAATTGTAGTTGAATTCCGACAAAGTTGAAATTTTGACGTATATTGGCGGCCATCTGGGAAATTGTGGCCATTTTGAACATTTTAAACGCACAACATACAACTTCAGATGGTGGTCCAACTTTGTGCAAAGTTTGAAAAAAATCCATCTAGCCATTTCAAAATAATCGCTCGGACAAGAATTATTGGACGAATAAGAAAAAAAAATAATAATAACAAGTGTGGACCCAAATTGATGTCTCGCCCGTCCGTACTTGGTCGCAAAATTGATGTGAAAACTCAAACTGCCTAAATCAGAAAACTTAACATGTTCGCTACACTGTGAAATTAGATTAACTGAAAAAAGCAATACAGCAGACTGTCATGTATCACCCAAAACCAAAATGCCAAATATCAGTGACCTACCACTGCTATAGAAAAACCAAACATGTTCACTAGACCGTGAAAATAAGGTCAAGGGCTAAAGCCAAATAGCAGGCTGTAATCTTCCATTTAAGACAAAAACACATACCAAATATTATTGACCTACCACTTATAGTTACTGTGAAACTAAACTAGGCACAAAAACTTAACATGATCACTGGACCGTAATATTGAGTTCACAGAAACAAGCCATATGGCAGACTGTCATATACTACCCAAGACCAACATATATACAAAATATCATTGACCTACCACTTATAGTTACAGAGAAAATGACCTAATCAGAAATACTTATCATGCTCACTAGACCGTGAAATTGAGTTCAAGGACAAAAGCCATATGACAGACTGTCATGTACTACCTAAGTAGTATATAGCATACGTTCAGACCCATAGGCCCTATGTTAAAGGTCTTCGATTTTTCCCTTCTCGGTTCCGGTTCCGGAGATTGTTTCCGTTCCGGAACCGAGAAGTGTAATGAATCTGCTATTTTTAGTATGTCGCTGACCTTTGGTCTCTCAACACCTATGTCTTGCCTTAAGCTTTGGTCTCATTTGTCTATTGCCATTGGTCATACCCTGTCATTGGCAAATATTGGTCTTGCCCTACCTCAATTCAGGGTTCTTTTATTAGTCTCGCCCTACCCAATTCAGGATTCTTTTATTAGTCTCGCCCTATCTCCATTCAAGGTTCTTCTATTGGTCTTATCTTTGATCTCATGCTAACCCTAACCTTTAACCTTACACTTATCCTTGGACTAACCCTATCTTTTTTGTTATGTAATGTTTTTGTTCATGGCTTACCCTAACCCACCTAACCTTAACCTTTATTTTGACCCTGGTCATTGTGTTTTATATGTCATGTTCTCTAAGTCATACTTTAACCTTTTAATCTATCCCTAGACATTATGTATTATATATTATTTATGTTGTGTTCTTTAAGTACTTATACACACTTTTCCTGATTTTGTTGTCTTTTGTTCATGACTAACTCTAACTATCTTTTTTTAGTTACTTCTGCTTTTATCCAATGCTATTCTTAAACTTCTTTTTTTTCAATCCTAACCTAGGTTGATATGACAACTTTATATTTTTTTATTTATTATTATATTTATTGATAATTTCATTTTATTTCTTTTATTATTTTCTATTCAATTATTGGTTTAATTTTCTTTATTTAATTTATTTAAATTATTAATTAATTATTTTATTTATTATTATTATTTTAATTTATTTAATATTTATCATTTTTAATTTATTTCATTCGTTTTTTAATTAACTTTATAATTATTTTTATTATATATTTATTTATTATCATTACCTATTATTTATTTTATTTATAATTTATTTTATTTTTTCAAATATTTATTTATTATATTATTTTATTTCTGTTTTTTTATTATTTTATTATTTAATTTGTATTTATTATTCAATTATTATTTATTATCTTTCATTTAATCTATTGTTATTCTTAATGTTTGTATTTATTTTATTTATTATCTTATTATTACTTTTGTTATTATTTTTTATTTATTTATTATCTATTTATTATTTCTATAAGTGTTTTACTTATT
This sequence comes from Modiolus philippinarum, assembly GCA_002080025.1. Taxonomy (NCBI): domain Eukaryota; kingdom Metazoa; phylum Mollusca; class Bivalvia; order Mytilida; family Modiolidae; genus Modiolus; species Modiolus philippinarum. The sequence continues at coordinate 100,239 of MJUU01050591.1, read as the reverse complement.
TCATTATATTTTATTATTCTTTTTATTATTATTTTATTAACTTTTATTATAAATTCATTTTTTTAATGTTATTATTATTTTTTTAACAATCAACAACAGTTTATTCATTTCGTGCTGTTAACATTACCCCTTAGTGACACAGCGATCCCACTAAGGTTCAGCCCTGTATATTAATTGTCAAATAAGCCAGGGGATTTAATTGACAAATCACATGCATGTGTTAGACAACTACGTAAATAAAGAAATACACCAAGAAATAAAAGATACTCAATCAATACACAATATATCAAATCAAAATAATATGTATTAACAAAACTTGACTGAAAATTGATATGGGTCATGGGTCATTGATTACGGTCATTTAAATTTGTACTTTAACTATGTATACCGTGTTTAGTGTCCCGGGAAAGGGTCACACTTGCACGTGGTTGTTTAGTTTATTGGGATATACTCAGCTTCAGTCGGTAAGTTTTAATTTTAATTAATTATACGTAATTAAGTTTGCAATATTTTCTACGATGTTTTTGTTTAAGTCACCTTTTATTGTATTTTGGTCTATTGAAGATATGAGATATTTAAATTCCGTTCGAACAGCATTGGTAAGAAGTCGAAATGAGAAATCTTTCTTTTGATATTTTATTACATTTCGTAATTTCCAAATAGCCCACTTAACAGTATTTAAGATTGATGTTACAATAACACATATTTGTTTACTTTTATCAAAAACTCCTAAAATTACATTTTGTTCTGAAAACTGTAGTATTTCGGTAATATTTTCGACAAAATAGGTATTGATAGCTTGAAATATTCTTCCAAACAATTCTTTGATATGTACACAACTAAAAAATAGATGTACTAGGTTTTCTGTATTAACTTTACAGAAATGACATTTTCCGTTCGATCTTCATATTTTTTGCAATTTCTCCTCTGTATAAATAATCATGTGTAATAGTTTCCAATTAATTTGATTTGATTTTCTTAGTGCAAAACTATGGCAATTTCCCTGCCATATTTTACACCATTCAAAATCATTGCCAAAATATGCATTCCATTTATTTTCACAAATTGGCTTTTGTCTATTTTTTGAATTTAAAATCATCTGTATACATTTAAGTCGGAACTTTTTATTGTCAAGAAGTCTGTCGTGTCCGTCAAAAATATTGCATACGTCGGTCATTTTGTATTGTATTTTGTTAACTGTCACATTTGAAGCAATGTCTGCTTTTAAATTATCGATATATATTTTTGGAATTGACTTTTTTATTTTTGCCCACTCGGCTATCCAATTCCGCTTTTCTTTAAGTCTATTGAAAATATAATTGCCACTTCGGAAAGTTTTTAATTCATTATCCCATATATCTTTTATGTGATGGATTTTACTTTTTGCAAAACTTTGTATAAAAAGTGGGTTTCCGTCGAATTTTTTGCTATTATTCCCAAAAAGGGATTTTTTAATGTTATTATTTCATTATTCTTTTTTATATTATTTTATCATTTTTTATTTAATATTATTATTATAATAATAATATTATTATTATTATTACTAATATTTATTATATTCATTAATTTTATTTATTATTTTTCATTATTATATTTATTTATTTTATTTTTTATTTCATATTTGATTTATTGTTTATTATTTTAATTTATTTTTATTTATTAACTATTATTATTAATACCGATATTTATAATTATTTAATTCATTTATATTCTTATTTAATTATTTACTTTTTGTTAATTTCATTTATTATTATTATTTTTTTAATCTTTATTTATATTAATGTAGAATTTAATTATAATATTTTCAAACTATTAGAGTTCTCTCCTTTTTTTATCCTAACCCTAACCCTAACCTTTACCCTTACACTTATTTTCGTACTGACCCTAACTTTTCTGTTGTAAGAATCACCTTAACCCTATGTATATAACCCTAACCATTATGTATATAATCCTAACCCTTATGTATATAATAATAAACCTTATAAACCCTTAACCCTAACTGTAACTAATGCTAACACAATCTCTAACCTTTGTATATTCTGGAACGATTCTAATAATGAATGTTACCCTAACCATACTGATATCATAATTCATTGAAAACACATAATGAAACGTCAACTATGAACTGACACAAAACATCAATGATATTGATATGAACATAAATTTATCCATGACCCATGAATGAAGAAAACAATATGGAAGCACTTTGATATGAATGTTAACAACAAATGGAAATAAACATCAAGTGATACTAAGATAATATGAAAACTAATGTGAAATGAAATACTAAAAGCGGAAGCATAACGTCAGCTATGACTGCATGTATCAACTGACATAAACTATGAACACAAATAGATATTGAAACAATATGAACTACAAATACAAACATAAGGACAAATATGAAATGATACAACATGAAATTGACGTCAGCTATGACTATCAGCTGACATAAACTATGAACACAAATAGATATTGAAACAATATGAGCTACAAATACAATCATAAGGACAAATATGAAGTGATACAACATGAAATTGACGTCAGCTATGACGTAACTGACATAAACTATGAACACAAATAGATATTGAAACAATATGAACTACAAATACAAACATAAAGATAAATATGAAGTGATACAACATGAATTGAACACAAACACAACAGAACATGACAACTTAACGACATTAATGTAAGCTAAACAAAGAAGTAACGTCAACTATGACAATGAATTAACACAGAATATGTAAATATATAAACATTAACACGAATGTGAACACCAAATACAAGCATAAATGTTTAAAGAACAACAGGAAGTGATACAACATATGAAAACGCACTGATGTGAACATTACATATTAACAGAAACATTAATATATCAACAGGAAGAGATACAAACATATGAACATTGACAGGAATGTTAACACAAAGCGTTGACTACGAACACAAATACAACAATACATGACAACAAATGCAAACTTGAACACCAAAACACAATAGGAAGTGTAAAATATGAATACAAATACAACAAAATATAAAAACAATGTGAACTATGACTATGAACTGAAACAAAACTTAACAACTTTGATATGATATTGATATGAACATGAAGAATGAACACATAACATATGGAATCACTATGGTATGAATAATAACAAGTAGAAGACGAAATAAATATCAAGTGACAGTATGAAAACAAACTGATATTGAAGACAATATAAACTACAAATACAAACATAAAGAAAGAAAATATGAAAAAAAAATTGATATTGAAGACAATTTAAACAATACATAGAGGCATTAATGGTGAACGATCAACATAAAGTGATACAACATATGAAAACACACTGATGTCAACAACAAATACAAATAAACAAGTCTAAACATCAATATGAAGTGAAACAACATGAGAACCTACGAATGTGATCACAAACACAACAGAACATGACAACTTAACAATATTAACAATATAGTTAATATAGCAAAACAGAAATAACGTCAACTATGACAATGAATTGACACAGAACATGTTAATATATGAACATTAACACGAATGTTAACACCAAAACACGAAACATAACGTCAAGTATGAACACAAAAACAACAATAAACAACAACATATTGATATGAACTGTTCCATGAAAACATAATATGATATGTTAAATATAAACACAACAAAGTATGAAACCAAATATGAACTTTGACATCAAAACATAACATGACACATAGTAAATGAACAGACATACAACAAAACATGACAACAGAATGATATGAACTGTTAAATGAAAACATAACAAGATACGTTAATTATGACTATGAATGAACAAAAATATGTAAACATATGAACTTTATCTGCAAGAATAATATGAAACACAAACTATGAAACAAATAGATACTGACGACAAAATGAACAACAAATACATGCATAGATGTTAAAAGATCAACATAAAGTTATACAAACTATTAAAACCTGTGAATGTGAACACCAAATAAAAGCATAAATGTTAAAAGACCAACATTAAATGGTACAACATATGAATGCAAACACCAAATACGAACAGAAACATTGAAACATCAACATAAACTGACGCAAGATTTGTAAACATATGAACATTCATACGAATATGAACACCAAATCATACACCTAACGTTAAGTATGACTATAAAGTGATATAAAACATGTAAACATATGAACATTAACACTGATATGAACAAAAATATAATCAGAAACATTGAATATCAAAATTAAACGATATTCATATGAACTTTAATGATAAAACTGAAACATAACTTGAAATCGCCAATGAATCGACAAACATTATGACAACATATCGTCATTGATATGAATATTTACACAAAAACAAAAGACGAAACTTAAAATATCAAGATCATATGATACCAAACATTATAGATTAACCACATTCATGAGAACTTGAATATCAAAACACAACATGCAACATGAAATATGAAAAAAAAATACAAGCATTAATGTTAAAACATGAACTGATACAACATATGGAAACAAATCGATGTGAACACCCAATATAAGTAGAAATGTTAACTAAGACTATAAAGTGATATAAAACATATAAACATATGAACATTAACACTGATGTGAACCAAATCAGAAACATAATTTCAGTTATGACTATGAACTGACATAAGCTATGAAAGCAAATAGATGCTGACGACCAAATGAACAATAAATACATAATTGTTAAATGATAAACATAAATTGACACAAACTATGAAAAAAAATCAATATTATTGTTAATTGTTCATAGAAATACAAACTAAAATATGAAATTGAACAGAAATACAACAAATAATAAAAAAATACAACAATACATGACAACAAATGCAAACTGGAACACCAAAACGCAATATGAATCATGGAACATCAACATAATTACAACAAAATATGAAAATAAATGTGAACTTTGACTATAAAGTGATAGAAAACATGAAAGCATATCGACATTAATAATGTAAATAAGCTGAAATAAAACATCAAAATTTGACGCAGCAGCAGCAGCAGCAGCAAATATACCTGGTATATGACACAGCAGCAGCAGCCATTATGCCTCGCATATGGCCTGCAGCAGCAGCAACAGCAAAAATCCGTGAAAAGGCCAATAAAGACAACAAAACTGCGATACATTAATCGAAAACACGATATGCAACTTGAAAAATGAACAGAAATGCAATAAAACTTAAAACAAACGCAACAAAATATGAACTTGGGCTTCGAAACCATCAAGATAAAATGAAATCACGTAAAAT
>MJUU01050591.1:75435-92156 GCA_002080025.1 Modiolus philippinarum | reverse complement strand
TTATGTTCATATCAATATCATTGATGTTTTGTGTCAGTTCATAGTTGACGTTTCATTATGTGTTTTCAATGAATTATGATATCAGTATGGTTAGGGTAACATTCATTATTAGAATCGTTCCAGAATATACAAAGGTTAGAGATTGTGTTAGCATTAGTTACAGTTAGGGTTAAGGGTTTATAAGGTTTATTATTATATACATAAGGGTTAGGATTATATACATAATGGTTAGGGTTATATACATAGGGTTAAGGTGATTCTTACAACAGAAAAGTTAGGGTCAGTACGAAAATAAGTGTAAGGGTAAAGGAGAGAACTCTAATAGTTTGAAAATATTAGAATTAAATTCTAAATTAATATAAATAAAGATAAAAAAAATAATAAATGAAATTAACAAAAAGTAAATAATTAAATAGGAATATAAATAAATTAAATAATTATAAATATCGGTATTAATAATAATAGTTACAGTTACTTTCACAATACTGGTCTGTCAATCAATTGTTGTTACTTTCAATCAATTGGTAGATGTGTTTGCCTAAAATGTTTACAAAAGAGGTTTAAATTTCCTCAATAGGTCATTGATTTTATTTATAGGTCAGACATTTAAAATCCCTTTTGATTAAGAAAGGTGTTCAGCCAGCCTAAACATGAATAAACATATATATTTGGGCAACAGAAAATAAATAATGAGAGTGTAAATAGTAACATTATCTGCAAGAAGACTTTGATTTACAACAATTTTCCTATTACTGAATGTACACTAAAGGTTCCTCAAAAAAGTTTGACCTTCAAGGAAGAAAGTTCACATACCCATTCATTGTATTTGTCCTGGATATGGGCCAGTTTACCTGATGTCAATTTCACATACCCATTCATTGTATTTGTCCTGGATATGGACCAGTGTATCTGATGTAAATTTCAACAAGAAACAAGTCAAGTTCACCCAAACTTGTTTTTTTATATTGGAAAGGCCAATTGAGGATTAACATGCATTTTTCATAAATTAACCAGGTGTAGTGTTTAAACCACTAGCACTATAATTAGATTTTATCCGTCCTCTTAATCCTTGATATTTCAAAACCTAGGTAATAGNATAGGTAATGATAATAAATAAATATATAATAAAAATAATTATAAAGTTAATTAAAAAACGAATGAAATAAATTAAAAATGATAAATATTAAATAAATTAAAATAACAATAATAAATAAAATAATTCATTAATAATATAAATAAATTACATAAAGAAAATTAAACCAATAATTGAATAAAAAATAATAAAAGAAATAAAATGATATTATAAATAAATATAATAATAAATAAAAAATATAAAGTTGTCATATCAACTTAGGTTAGGATTGGGAAAAAAAGAAGTTTAAGAATAGCATTGGATAAAAGCAGAAGTAACTAAAAAAAAGATAGTTAGAGTTAGTCATGAACAAAAGACAACAAAATCAGGAAAAGTGTGTATAAGTACTTAAAGAACACAACATAAATAATATATAATACATAATGTCTAGGGATGGATTCAAAGGTTAAAGTATGACTTAGAGAACATGACATATAAAACACAATGACCAGGGTCAAAATAAAGGTTAAGGTTAGGTGGGTTAGGGTAAGCCATGAACAAAGCCAGCATTACATAACAAAAAGATAGGGTTAGTGCAAGGATAAGTGTAAGGTTAAAGGTTAGGGTTAGCATGAGATCAAAGATAAAACCAATAAAAGAACCTTGAATTGAGATAGGGCGAGACTAATAAAAGAATCCTGAATTGGGTAGGGCGAGACTAATAAAAGAACCCTGAATTGAGGTAGGTCGAGACCAATATTTGCCAATGACAGGGTATGACAAATGGCAATAGACAAATGAGACCAAAGCTTAAGGCAAGACATAGGTGTTGAGAGACCAAAGGTCAGCGACATACTAAAAATGGCAGATTCATTACACTTCTCGGTTCCGGAACGGAAACGATCTCCGGAACCGAAATCTGAAGGGAAAAATCGAAGACCTTTAACATAGGGCCTATGGGTCTGAACGTATGCTATATACTACTACTTACCCAAGACCACCCTACATACCATATATCATTGACCTACCACTTATAGTTACTAAGAAACTAAACTAAGCAATAAAACTTAACTTGTTCATTGGACCGTGAAATTGAGGTCACGGACAAAAGCCATATAGCAGACTGTCATGTACTATTCAAGGCCAACCTAAATACCAAATATCATTGACCTACCACTTATAGTTACTGAGAAAATGACCTAATCACAAAAACTTAACATGCTCACTAGACCGTGAAACTGAGGTCAAGGACAAAAGCCATATGACAGACTGTCATGTACTACCTAAGACCAACATACATACCATATATCATTGACCTACCACTTATAGTTACTGAGAAACTAAACTAAGCATAAACACTTAACATGTTCATTGGACCATGTGAAATTGAGATCACAGACAAAAGCCATATAGCAGACTGTCATGTACTACTCAAGACCAACCTATATACCAAATATCATTGACCTACCATTTATAGTTACTGAGAAAGTGACCTAATCACAAAAACTTAACATGAAAGTTTACACCGCCGCCGTCATACTTTGTACGCATATGTCTCGCTTTCCGCGCCTTTCGTCGCGGGCGAGACAATAATAATAATAATCAGAAGAAACGTAGAATAACAACATGTCACCCCGACAGACAAAGTCTGGGGTGACATAATAATAATCAGAAGAAACGTAGAATAACAACATGTCATCCCGACTATGTCTGGGGTGACATAATAAAAATGACATTTATTATAAAACGTACATATGTTAGAAATTATCTATATATATTAAAAAGTGAATAGAACATTTAAGTGTACAGGTTGTGTGTGTGTGTGTGTGTTTTTTTAATTTCTTGCAAGGTTTAGACCCCCCCAAAAAAAACAAAACAATTATGGAAAAAAATGACATTCATTTCAATATTTTTGGACCCCAAGGGATTTCCCTGTTCAAGACTATTTTTGGAGAGCCAACTGATATACTGGGTTAAAGACGGTGATGAACAAGTGTCTGCTGGCATCAATACAAGAGTGTATTTTTTGTCTGTTATGATTATTCTGTGATTTCTTTCTTACAACTACTGTCATCCGTTGCCTAATGAATAACAGAATACCGCAGTTACTTTCTCGTATTGCCATTTCGACAACTTATGTCTCTTCAGTGTAGATAAAATCAAAATATTGGAATCTAAGAAATCCAAAGGTGCGAAAAAGCTGATAGAGAAGACATGCTTGTACTTCGAGTCTAAAGATTACAAATAAAGATAATATTGCATAAAAATATTTAAAATGTAAAATACTTACACATAAAGAGAATTACCCATAATGTAAACTCGTCTGAAATTAAAGAAGAATGTGTTAAAAATATTGGAATCTGAAAATGCAATTCAAACTTCGAAATGAACTTGCATTTTCCATAGATATTTGTTATTCTTTGTTACTGTTATCCTTTATTAGAAGAAAAGAAAGCCCTAAATAGACACTTGAAATAGAGATGAAAAAGAAGGTTTTCCAAATTATTATATTACATAAGACAAGTTAAAAATTGATGCAAAGCATCAATTCGCCGCCAAATTAGGTCAAGTAGAGTGTATGTTTTGGAAATGTGTTATTGTACTTTTATAGTACACGAAATATAAGCACTGACCTTAACTTTAACCAATCATTGAACCATGAAATGTAGGTCGCAGTGACGAACAAACTCTTGTTTAATTTTGTTTTCTTTCTTAGAGACATCTGCATGCAAGATAACATGATACTATCTCTTATAGTACCTAAGATATGAACTCTGACCTAAATTCAATCAGCGTCAGTGGACAATGAAATCAAATCCTTTTCCCTCAAAGACATCTGCATGTAAAATTGTTTGATCCCATCTCTAATAGTACATGACATATGAGCTGTCACTTAAACTCTTACCATATATCTAGGTCACTGTGGCCTGATTCTTGTCACTACTGCATAAGATGACAGCCCTTGACATGCTGAACATTTTTAGCGGGAAGGGATATCGGATATAATTTTGAAAGGGAACCACCCAAGGACCATCCCTGCCAAGTTTGGTCCAAATTGGCCGTGCTTTCAAAGGAGATGAAAATAAGAAAAGTTTATGATGGATGACAACGACGAATGCTTCATGGTGGCAATAGTTCACATGACCCTTTGAGTCAGGTGAGCTAAGAACCCCCTTTTTAACAAATGGATTGGATTGTAATATTATATATATATTAGTATTATTAGTATTTCTTTTTTTGCAAGAATCATTCTGTTCATATTAAAAATTGGTTAGCTGAAGCTATTAAAATGTATTGCATTGGACCAATTTATGTACAGACAATGGAAACAACCTGACAACAGAGTCATAACCTAATAGAATAAAGATTCTTTTTTATTGCACAAGCATACACTGTCAAATTCATTATAGTAACTGAAAAACAATAAAAATAACTTGCTTTATATGTTTATTGAAAATTTTAAAACTTCAAGTAAAAACGTAACAAAACAGATGTGACTTTAACTGTATAAAAAAATCTCATTTGTTTAGTTGAAAACAATTGTAAAAAAAGTGTGTATATAAAATTGCAAAAAAATGTTAACAATAATGGTTGTTTGTATTAAATATAATCTGTAAGATCATTGTATTCATGTTTGTGATGTTTACTGGTTTCATATTAAAAATGAAACTTTCTTCCGTTAAAGATGATCTTACAGAAAATATTTTATATAATAAAATGGCATTTTAATACATGTTGATTAAAAAAATGTTATAAGCGTAACACCCGTGAGAGTGAAACATAGGGCCCGTACACCAACCTCTCAATTTGACATTTGTTTTTAATAGTAAATATAGATTGACAACACCAAAATGTCCTAAATTTGTAAGATTGTTTTATTTCCAACTGATAATACAGTCAACAGCTTATTTTATATATTTGCTTAGTAATTGCCAATTTTTAGGCATTTGAGATAATTTATAGTGTAGAACTAGTACAGCTGTAACAGTAATCATTACAAAGCAGTCAAGCAATTTGACCCGTATTTATACTTGATGGTATTTCAAAGATGATTGAAGGTCATTATTGTTATTGTTTGGTTTTAATTCATTTTATTAATTGTTCCATTTTTATGATTTTTGTTATTTTTGTTAAAATGATCGGGATCCAAAGCACGCTATCTTGACCCACTTCGACAGATTTTCTTTTGTTTCCACTCTCACTTCTGCACACGTGTTTGGTAAAAAGATTGCGCCGGATACGCTGGTTCTCGCTTAATGTATTTATCATTTTATTATTATTATTTTTTTATGAACAACCAAAAATTAATAGTAATAATAGCAATAATAATTGGAAACAATATGCAACCCAAACTTGAAAACCATTGCAATTAAGGTAATCATGCATCTGCATCATGATATCCAGACACACTCCTCCGGACATGTAACAGAAAAGTCAAGCAAGCATAACCCGTCTCCCTCGTCTTATTGATTTCCCTTTCACATTAGTTATAATATTAATGAAAATTAAATTAATAATTTTGTAAACAATTTTCTTGAATAAATAATTTAAAAATATTTCCTATCTTATTGAAGAGGTATCTTCATTGTAAAAGATTAGGACACATTAGATCGATTCTAATGGAAAACAAACAACTGCTCCTGGTCACGTGCTCCTCCACTGAAGTTTCAAAATATCGTATCAAATATATTCGCCGCCTCCTAATGAAAGTGAATCCAGACAATGCATATATCATCAACCCTTTCACTTACCATTCAAAAGATGTAACCAATGTTAATTAAAAAATTTTAAAGAATGGGTCACATGTCCAGATATAGAGCTCGAGGTGATAGACTGAAAGACCTGGCCACTAGCGATACACATTCAAAATATAAAATCCTTTGATATACCCAATGTTAAAAAGAACATTTATTTCTAAAGTAAGTCACATTTGAAGGTCAAGGTTATGGTCATGAGGTCAACGTTTTTGTGCAAAATGATAGGTTTTATAACTTAAAATACAATTGTATATCAATTACCATTCAAAAGATGTACCCATTAACAGACAGACACGCAAAAATGTATATGCCCCATATCTTCGATACTCAGAGGCATTAAAATAAAATAATAGAATAATCATTTCTTTAGTTTATATCTAGTGCATTCTGATGTATTACTAAAATATAAAAAAAACTTGAATTCATAAAAAGAACTGAGTCAATATGAGAAATAGAAAAAAAGAAGGGAAACGGGGAATGTGTCAAAGAGACAACGACCCAAAGGGGGTGATAACTCAAAGCCACCATGAGATCTTCAATGAACGGTGGGAAACCCCACACCCAACGGTAGGTCAAAGTCGGTCCCTGAGTAAAGAGTAATCAAGTTCAGCGAAATAACTCCTATAGACATAGAGTAAACTAACTAGAAAAAAGACAAGACACACAAAGGCTTAATAAATTTCCTGACTTAGGACAGGCGCAAACCTGCTGCGGCGGGGTTAAACTAGTTTTATTGGGCCCAAACCTTCCCCCCTACAGCCAATGTGATAAATCAAAAAACAATCATAACAACAGTAAAATTCAGTAAAAGACTATATGCTTTACTGGCGTTCTGTGCCATGACATGTCATAGAAAATGAACAACATTAAACAAACATAAAAGTAGGGACCCCCTTTGCACTTATTGGTGGTATACAAGGATTAGAGTATTTGCCCGAATGCGGTAGGGGAAACATTAAATAAATTTGATATGATTAAATTGCAGTATGCAAAGTTACCAAATGATCTAAGAAAAATAAAACGAGGACAATGTACATCCGGAAATATTCAAGGATATTTTCTATTTCTACTATTCTATCTACTGTATAGAAAACCGATTAGATATTTCAATACTAAACCGGAAGAAAAAATTGCAGGCTGGAAAAACCAATTAAACAAAGGACGGGCTTTCCTTGATCAAATAGCGTAACGTGTATTGATTGCAAAATTTCTGTATTCGCTACGGATCTCAGTATTTTACGAAAGGATGTGGAGTAAATGAACTTGAGACCATAACATGTATGTTAACTCCAATTGTTCTTCAATAATTTTATTGGCCATTTCGGAAATTAATTCCTCATCAGCAGCACTAAACCCAAACAAAGGAAATCTATAATTAAACAAAAAAATTTAAATGCATTAAACCAAACGAAATCCGAATAATCAGTAATATCAAATCATGTATCAAATATAGCTAAGGACAAAACTACGATGGAGATTGTTAATCCTTCGGTTATCAATTATTAAGTATTAAAATATTAAGTATTAATTATATCGATAAACCAGACAGACAAACAAATAAGATATTTAAACAGACCTGCCATTATTCTTAGGACAGACAGAAAGGTCAACCAAACAACACCTCTAACAAACAATCAACTCAACAGAACTTACAACAAGCAAACAAATGAAACGTTAGTAACTTCATAAAAAACTTATTGCTAGAAAAAGCAAGTCATTGCATATTGAAAATATATAAATACAGAACACTACTTTTGTAATTTAGGAAACTTGCAGGAAGGGATGTATGAATACATACCACAGACTGTAAATTTGCATGTATCAAATGTATGGCTACCGTGTTATATTGAATGTTTGTTGGTGAAGAACTGTTGTTCCACTGCACAACAATTCTGTCAGACAAAACCAAATGCTGTATATAACCATTTACATTATATCTACAACGTCCGACGGTCCATTTGAGTATGTTTTGAATATTTTTCTGGTACAGCATATTTACAGCAAATTTAAAGAGAAACATTGGACTTTCAGACACTCACAGCAACGAAGGGAAATGGGAATTGAAGGTTATTTCCAGCAATTTTTGTTCGGAGTCATTTGTTGTCTAAAATAATGAACGGACTTTAAAAGACTCTTTTCTGGGTCCATCAGTGCATGATACCAGTCAAAATAGATAAACGACGAAAGTACCACTAACGGACAAAGATTTCCTTATTTCAATATTTGTGTCGTCCTTTAAATAAAGAACAGTCGGTGTTTAATGGGAGGACCCTTCCTTACTACACTAAATAACTTTACGATATGTTATGTTTACCTGTTTTGTTTATCTCTTGTTAATGGTCAGTCCTGAGTGTATTTACCTGTATTGACTGAATACACATATACAAAAATCAAAACTTCCTTAAACACAAATTACGTAAATAAAGCTAAAATTTGCATAAGTATTTGTTTACCTGTGTGTCCTATATTGTGACACATCCGGATAATGTTCCGTATGGTGAGCCGCTTCAGTATTTATTCAGTATATGATATGATATGATGTATAAGCTCGTGTATAAGATTCTTCAATATCTCCTAACTTTTGAATGAAAATTAGGGGATAATGGTGGTTTATGTAACCCGAGACACTAGGCCGCTGTAATGTTCGAAATATTTGTCTAAAAGTGGTATATTTCCCCAAATTAAAGAAACTATGCATATTTCAACACCCAAGAATATATATTATGAAAGAAAACTTTAGTACCCAAAACGTTTTCCATAAATTTTAACTGTTTCTAATTATTAAACCGTGGCGTGCGTGTTCTCAAGGTTCACGACTTTTGAAAAAATACGAAAAGGTAAATCAACACAAATTAGTTATAAATAATTCATAAGAAATGTAAAGGTTTCAATTGATATCTATCAAACATTAATTTTCTAACAGTGATGTTAAAGATCTATATTACCGTTTTTAAAAACCATTGGCGCCAAACTTTGTTCAATTCCTGTTACACAACTTTATAAAATCTCTTTGGACTGTGATACTATGTCTGGTAATAGTCCGCTCTATGAATGTTCTAAAATCATTGATGCATTCTGCTATCATCGGCTTTTTCCAAGAATCGACAAACCCGTTGAACATGTTAAACAATTTTTGAAAATTAAATATATTAATAAAGAAATTGATTTGATTGATATTGCAAGCATTTTTATATGTTCAAAAACTTATACCCGCATATTTTGACAACCAGGATATGCCTATCATTTCATTTTCTTACAAACAACCTACTACTAGGAGTATTTTTTCAATTACTCTTCTATCGCAAGTGATGCTGATTTTAAGAAGAACTACCCCAGCAGCTGAGACTTTTCATGTCACCATACCGATATGACCCTTGCGGGCATATATTAACTGGGAACGTAAACATCATTGAAGATAAAGAAGTTCAACGGTTCTTCAGAAAAGGGCCTAAATACCACCCACCTTTCAAAATTCATATCATTAAAGACGCAGTCACTGAGTATTGCATAAAGAGGTGCAAACGCGAAAGTGCAGACAAACACGCACTTAATTTGTTCAAAGATAAAATTATTACCAAAGTAATTTTTATAAAGATTATTATGATGAGCCATAACCTAAGTTGTCTGTTATCAGAATTAAGTCTAAATTGAAAAATCTTGGCAAAATATGTGTTTGTACCTGTTGACAAAGCTTCCAAGAACGTTGCTATCTTTTGAAGGAAATACTATATCGACGTCCAACAAAACGAATTGGCCAAGTCTAATACTTTCAAACGCACCAATTTTGAAGAACAAACTCTCATCAAACAATATTAAAAGGATACAGATATGCGCAGAGTTCCACCTAAAGATAATACCTTGTCTACAATGTACTGGATTTCTAAGCTTCACAAAGCCCCCTACAAGCATCGGTTTATTTCGGCATTGAGCAACTGTTCTACTACTAACTTGTCAATCCATTTAACCAGTGCACTTTCATGTATAAAGGAGTTAATTATAAATTATTGTGAAAAAAAACTTATCAAAACTCTGGTGTCAATTACTTTTGGAATGTAAAAAGTTCTATTGCAGATTTAGATAAATTGCAATCAATACAAAACCCAGTTTCATCTATCGACAGCTATGATTTTTCTACACTTTATACAACGCTTCCACAGAATTTGATTAAATCTAAATTGAGACAACTGATTAAATGGATTTTTAAATTTACTTCTAAATTATGACATCACGAAAAAAAAAATGGAACCATACAAAACAGTGATCAACTAATCTCTATTTTCAATGATAACAGCAGGTATATTGACGATATCCTAACTTTTGACAATCCCTTGTTTTTAGATTATGTTGACATAATTTATATAATCATCCGAAAAATATCTTCATTTTATATAAATAAATATATTTATGTCGATAGTTTCAAGAACATAAATAAATACTGCAAAATTAGTAATGGAATCAGGAAAAAACATAATAACTAGAAATAAATAGAATTTTGGTATGTAATTAAGGTACATGTGTATGTGAGAAATTAGGAAGTGACCTATATTTCAAATTATTGTGATAATAGCACACTTTTTATTTCATTCGAGTTGTTTTAGAGTTATTTACGAGTTATTTATGATTTATTTCATACAATTTTTTAGTTACTTACAATTTATTCCTAACAATTTTATTATGATCTCTTTGCCTTTAACAAGTTGTTTGCAATTTATTGGAAAAACACACAATAAGTCTCCAAAACAATTTAGGCATGAGTTATTAAGTTTTTTCTGGAGTCCTAGAACAAGTTACTTATGGTTTATTTAAACAATTTATTGATGATTTATTCTCTTATTATAATTATTATAGTTATATTATTATAGTTATTAGCTCATTTGCATACGAAATTTGCCACATCAAAATTGTAACAAACTTGTTAGATTTCTTCATGGGTTATTTGTGCGAGTTATTATGGACTTTCATCGTTGACTCTGGTAAAATAAAAACTAAAATTAACGATAAAAGGGGTGATTTTGATTTAAGTATTACTAATTTCCTTTTTCTTGACGGCGACGTTCCTCTAGCCCCATCCTACTCAACTGGTACGATTCGCACGTGTTTGTTCTACTCTTGACGACTTTAATGAACGTTACCTTACCATCACTTCCAAACTTTCGCAGCAAGGTTACAGATTTCATAAATTGCTAAATACTAGTACATTTAAGAAGTTTCATCGAAGATATGAACATTTGATATCTAAATATAATGTCACTCGCAAGCAGCTTATTACTAAGGGTATTTCTCATCCTCGATTTTACGGGAATGATGTTAAAAATGCCAGAAACTAATTAAAAATCCAGAAGAACTGGAACGTAATTTGCATTCTTTACGCAAACGGGAGTATCTACAGAATATTCTGCACGTGTCCGTTGAATTAGGTTTGGGATCCAATGACCTGAGGATTTAACACGCATACTGGCGATGTAAACTGAAATACATGAAACTCATCATGGAGTTTTGAGCTTGATTTTTCTTCCGAAGTGCGACAGTGTTTTACCAGCAGACTAGGCTCCTTGAGCTACCGGCAATTAAGCGGCGAGCACCCCTTGACCCATCTTTCAAAATTACGTTTTGTCCAACTTTTTCCTTTTCAAAAGTTTGGTCATGGAGTTAGTAGTCTACCTGTTTTGGGTTTTATTCGTATGTGTATTATACTTTAGGGAAACGGAACAGAGAATTTGGAGGTTTGAGTACCATAAACCGGTTTAAACCTACCGCTGGCTTTTGCTAGTGCCGGTACCAAGCCCGGCTGTCCCCGAGTTCCTATCGTTGTTTACGTTTGTCTTTTGTATTTTTATTGTGTTTTTTTTTGCAGTTCCTTGTTACTTTGTGGCATGTGACTCTGTTTTTCGGCCATTGTAGGTGTTTATTGTTATCTTTATTTTTCTATGTATATTTATTTTCTAAGGTGACTTTGGTTTATGTATATAAACGGGTACGCGGTATGTGTCTTATATATCTGCGACTCTTGGCTTATGCGATTGAGGCTTAGGTTTATATATCTAAAATAGTGAAAACCAAGCTCCACCAACGTTACTGCCTTGAAAGTGTTAACAAAATTGTTGTTATGAGACTTTAAACAGGTTCTGTTAATTAATTTGACTCCGCTTCTAAAAGAGGATGCAGATTATACCGTTTTATAATAAGTTACTGCTAATTCAGAAACCAATGCTATTGTCAAGGAATTGTAATAATAGATGCATGTATCAAGCTTTTGGGAACCTATTACCCATTTTTTAATATTAAAAAAAAAAGATTTTTATACTGAAAAATCATTTTTTTATTTTAGAAAATAATTCTTAACATCAAATAATCGTCGGTTTTTCAGTTCGATTTTAAACATAAAAATGATTTTTAAATATGTTAAATTAGTTACATTTGTAATATTAAGAATTCATCACCCATGAAATGTATAGTAAATATGAAAACGCCTTAAGACTGGAAAAGCGAGTTTCTGGATTATGCCTTCGTTTTAACCCCATTGCAAGAAAAAATATATATCCGCTTTGTTAACTCTTGTTAAGCGTTAAATGGACATCAATTGTGTTACCAAAGCAGCCTGTTATTTGACATTTAAAAAAAAATCAACATTGTTTTTTAATTTAAAAAAATTGAATATTAAAAAAATATCATTTTTTAATTTGAAAAAAATATTTAATATTAAAAAAAATATATTTTCTTTTAAATTAAAAAGGATTTTCTAGTATTTGAAAATTAATTTCCAATATTAAAAAATCAGTTTTATTTTCTAAAATCAAAACATGAATTCCGAATATAAGAAAATGATTTTCTGATATAAAAAATAAAATATATTCTAATAATAAAAATATTCGTTTTTTGGCATAAAAAATCGATTCTCTAATATTAAATAAGTTTTTTATTATAATTATTAAATACTATTTTCTAATATTGAAAATTATTTTCTTATATTAAAAATTATTTTGTTACGTTAAAAAGCATTTTCTTTCCCAACGCCTTACTATATGTGCGTATTAATTTCTGAATTGACATACAGTATCAATTCAAATGTAATTAAAGTAAGCATCTACTTAGGAAAAAGTGTGTGTTTTCTAGAGTTTTGTGAAATTTTGCATGTAACTGAATTATTATAAAGTGCGACAGTATAGAGAAAAACATCAAATTACAGATACAATTTCGAAATATGATAGGCTGAAATATCATCAAATAGTGTATTTGTACTGAATGTAAAAATCATTGAAATTTTTACGAAAGAATATGGAGTAAATGAACATGAGACCATAACACATATGTTAACTCCAACTGCAATAATTTTAATGAGCTGTATGTCCATTTCGGAAATTTATTCCTCATCAGCAGCACTAGAACCCAAACAAAGGAAATCCATAATTTCAAAAAATGTTAAAATGCATAAAACCAAACGAAATCCGAATAATCATAAATATCAAATATAGCTAAGGACACAACTACGATGGTCGGAGTTAATCTTTTGGTTTTAGAATTTACATAAATTTAGATAATAGTAATTGAACAAAATGTACACATGAGATATTATCGCATGTACAAGTACACCATATCTAAGAAATATAAAGAGCATACATCTCTACCACGGGGAATTGTTTTACCAACTCCACACTGCAATAAAAGAAAACTCCTGTATTTTATATTTTTACGAAAGGATATGGAGTAAATGAACATGAGACCATAACACATATGTTAACTCCAACTGCAATAATTTTAATGAGCTGTATGGCCATTTCGGAAATTTATTCCTCATCAGCTGCACTAGAACCCAAACAAAGGAAATCCATAATTTCAAAAAATGTTAAAATGTATAAAACCAAACGAAATCCGAATAATCATTAATATCAAATAACTACGATGGTGAGAGTTAATCCTTTGGTTTTAGAATTTACATAAATTTAGATAATAGTAATTGAACAAAATGTACACATGAGATATTATCTCTTGTACAAGTACACCATATCTAAGAAAAATAAAGAGCATACATCTCTACCACGGGGAAACATGAAAACGTTATGAGTTTTCACTTATACTGAGATAAGGTAGAACGTATGAATTTCAAAAAAAAAATACGAGACCCGAAATTATGGAAGGAATAATAATTATATTATTTCAGGTAGAGTAGAAAAAATGTAGTTATTCAGGGAATGTTCAAACTACTATCCATTCATCACTCGCCTGAGTGCTCTGTGGTTGTTCATACATTGTGGTTGTTATCTATTCGTCATTTTTGTCTGGCAACGGATGACAGCGGTTGTAAGATTATTTTGCCAGTAAATTTCACAATCCCGAATCTACAAGTAATAAAATGGAGGTATCATTACATTCGACATTTAGCAATGAATTCCACTCAAACTTGTGCTTGGGCCGTCTAGTTCTTACTATGAGGCATGAACAAAGCTCATTGTTGAAGGCCTCATGGTTACTTCAAGCTAAGATGAAGTACAACCATGAAGCTTTGTTCCATTGCTTAATTTTACCATGTATTTTGTAGAGACTTTGTCTCATGTGCATTTACTCCATATCTTCTCATTGATAATTCATTAGACCGTGATATTTAGCTGAAAGATAAAAGCATTTAGCAGACTGTCATGTTCTACGTCCGACCAATCCACCACCATATCATTAATATATCAATAATCAGTAACGGGAAACTGACCTAATAAGAAATCTTTACATGACAATTCGGTTAAGAACAAAGTCATACAACAGACACATGCTTGCTTTTGAAGATTCTGGTATGGATTGGGGTATCAAATTCTGTCGATTTATTATAAGATCTTATGGATATAAATATTTCAGTACTTTACCTCAACTTATTTCATGAAAACCAAGAGA
The DNA here is from genome assembly GCA_002080025.1 of Modiolus philippinarum. Classification (NCBI taxonomy): domain Eukaryota; kingdom Metazoa; phylum Mollusca; class Bivalvia; order Mytilida; family Modiolidae; genus Modiolus; species Modiolus philippinarum. The sequence continues at coordinate 77,447 of MJUU01050591.1, read as the reverse complement.
CAACAATTGTTAACAAATTCACTGAGGACGATGACAACACTATACCATTATGATCTGATTTTTGACAGTTCTTAAAAAAGAACATCCTTTCAAAAATAGTGTCTCCAACAATCAAGTTTGATTATTTCCAGCAGTTATGAAAAATGTTTGAGTCTTAAAATGGTTCTAACGATACTCTGCACCTATTTTCTGTGATTATTTTATTAAAGCTGATGTATCTTCTACGTTTCTTTGTAATTTATATTTGCATATACTTTTCCTACTTCAATGAAACTTGTAAGCATGCTGCAATTAATTTTTAATTCATAATTTTGCATGAAGGTAATTATTTTTGGTTAACCGACCAAGATATAATCTTAGGTTGAAGGTACTTCAACAATACCAAAACTGTTTCTCTAATTTCTATCTAGTTTTCACATTTCCTGAACGATGTGGAAACATTTGTTCTCCTCTCTAGAGAGGAGAACAAGTTTCGTGACATTTCCCGCCAAATTTATTCGGAAAACAATCCTCGGTTTTTTTCCTCCAGTCCTTAGAGAAACAGTTTCCATAACTTAAACACGTTAATTATGAAATTTCTCACATCTCGTTAAATAAATTTTCAAATGTTTAAAGCTCGGCAAGCCTCGCTTTCAAACATTTGCAAAATTTATTTAACTCGATGTGAGAAATTTGATAATCACTTAGTTCTCGTTATGGAAAATATTTATCTCTCACCTGCATTGGTGATACATATAGTCAAATAAACTTCTAAATTAAAGGGTCTCATTTGCAAACTATGTAATGAAACCTTTATGTTATATGGTTCAACATTTACTTTTTCCTCACACCCTGCTATCTTGCAGAACACAATTTAAAGAAAATTATTGTGCCAAAATCTATTTTCAATTGGCCAAATAGTTTCAGAAAAGAATATTTTTGAATGTACTCCTAAGGTTCAGATTTGAAAGACCTCTGTTTTGAAGTGTACCATTTCAGATACATAGTGATTAAGTTAGGTTCTAAATACCCGAGCTGTTAATCATAGGGCCATTTGGTTAACAATGTTCCCTGCTAGCCCAAATTTTTAGACGAAAGATTGGAACAAAAGTTACAATAATTGATCAGCATCTCAAAAGTTACAGTTATGACAGGATGGGTTTGGTTCTCTAAAATTAAATCTTTGTATGCATTTCCAGTAGGGTCAAAAGGTTAAACTAAGTTCTCTGCTGGTGGTGATCTTGGATGACGGATCGGCAACAAAGCAACAACAATTGGTCTGCGTCTCACGCATATCATTCATGCCATCTTTGATTTAAATCTATTCAGCAGTTTTCCAACAGATCTTTGAATGCATTTCCCCATAGGGTTCAATATTAAACTAAGTTTCTCCGCTGGCGGCCATATTGGATGACAGATCGGCAACAGAGTAACAATACTTGGTCATTGCCTCACAAGTATCATTTCTGCACTGTTTAGTTTAAATCCATTCTGCAGTTATCTACAAGATCTTTGTATGCATTTCCCATAGGGTTTAATGTTAAAGTAAGTTCATCGCTGGCGACCATCATGAATGACGGATCGGCACCAAAGTAACAGCACTTGGTAAACACCTTATAAAATCATTCATGCCATGTTTGGTTTAAATCCATTCAGCGGTTGTCCATAAGATCTTTGTATACATTTCACGTTAAACTTAGCTGGTAGTCATGTTGGATGACATATTGGCACTAAGTAACAACACTTGGTCGGCACCTCATAATAAGCATTGAAGGGATATGGAGTAAATGTACATGAGATAAAGTCTCTAGAAAAACATGGTGAAACGAAGCAATATAACAACGCCTTTATTGTTGTCCTTTATCTTGAAGTCAACATGAGGCCTTCAACAGTGAATTTGCCAATAGTAAGTTCAAGACGGCTCTTAGCAGCGGTTTGAACAGATTTCATCGTTTATATCGAGCAACATTACATCCATGCTCCATTTTATTAGCTCACCTGGCTAAAGCCAGGGTGAGCTTTTGCCATCACTT